>OMOT01078143.1:0-10449 GCA_900312575.1 Acanthochaenus luetkenii
TCTCTCTCTCTCTCTCTCTCTCTCTCTCTCTCTCTCTCTCTCTGTAGCGAGCTGTGGGGGTAACGTCAGTGGTCCCTCTGGGGTAATTCTCTCTCCTAACTACCCCCAGCCCTACCCCCCAGGGAAAGAGTGTGATTGGAGGATCCGAGTCAACCCTGACTTTGTCATTGCCCTCATCTTCAAAAGGTAGGCCACCCACATCTAAAACATGGTTTTATACCCATACATACATGGCCATGTGCATAGATATGTATACCTTGGAGGTTCAAGCCATACGTGGCGTATAGCCCTCCCTGTTGAAACACTGCCTCCTCTCAGCTGGCTTTCTTAACATTTTTATTTCACGGATTGAATACAACATTTTTACACTTCAAAATGAAGAACTGTGAGTATGTAACAGCTAAGCATCAGTATTATGTGTACTGTATTTTGAGGTGTAGTTACATTGCCAGTGTTACCACAGACAGTATTATGACAATGGGTTGTCAAATTGGAAAGCTCCTTTTACTTTTATACGTTTATTATTATACGTTTATAACTGCAATAATGTATTTAATACCCAGAATGAATATAAGGAATTCAATTCCAAATACGAAGTTTAGTGAGAGTCAACCCTTACTTCTCATCTTGAAAAGGTATGACAAAATGTTTTATTTGTAATTTGTATTTACACAGAACATCATTGTAAAACACACCTATAAACATTTTCAGATATGTTTTCAATTGTTTCAAAAATGCTACAATTTAGTGAACAGTTATAACCTTTAGATAAACTGTCTGAACCTCATCACTGTCCGCCTTGATTAAGTAGCATTGAACTTTAAAATGTTTCCCACTGACAAATACAAAATAAATTCTCCTGAATAGTTAACTGCGTGGATGACTCCAGCACAGTCATTTTTTAATAGAGTTATAAACCATGACTTCCTCTAAAGTTCATCGCAATAAAACTCAGTGTTGTCTTTAGCAACCTGCATGTTATAACGATTTACATGAATAATATATGTATATGGAAATTGACTCACTGTCATGTTTAATTTAAGACAGTCTGTAATATATATACTGTATATTTTTTAATAAAATCTTCATGGAGAGGTCAGAGGTATTCACACACGGGTATTAACTCGCTTTAATTCCAGACTGCTCACAGCTGTGAAGCAGGCAGAAGTTAGTCTAGCAACGTACTACGATGACTGCTGTCTGACTATTTGATAATTAACTTTCATATCAGCAGATCATAGACAATATCATTCCACAATGATGTAGATGAGAAAGTCACAATGAAATAGTCACTGACACTACTAGCCAGAGAAGGCTGAAGCCAGAGCTGTAGCTCTTGCTCTATATCTGAAAGGCTAATACATGGGGACGAGGCACAGTATTGTCCAGATCACCTAAAAGCAGAGGGAGGAGGGCTGCTTTGTAACTGGGCTTTTAAACCTTAACTATGACTTTTTTTGCTGGGCTAATGCACACTCCTTAATTTAGACAAAATGGGGCTGCACCAAAAAAATAGGACAGATAATTTGTTTAATGAAATACATTACTTCAGTTCAAATCAATGAGAAAATATAAACATTTAAAAACGTAGGTTTGGATGGCCCTCCCCTGAGCATATTCTAAAAGATGTGGCTCTTTCCTGGCTTACATTACAAATGTTATTACCCTGCCCTCATTTTCTCTGTGGACCTCCTTCATAAGGTGCTTAGTTTTCAGTCTAGACTGCGTAAGGCTCACTCAGGCTGCACTCTTATGTAACTGAGTAAGACCTGACCCTGTAGCATCCATGAGACTCACTCAATATTGTATAATTTCAACAGTGCTAGGGTTTAGAGCAAGTGACATTTTCCTAATTTTACAGGAGAGCAGAAAGTAACGCAAAGTATAAATTATTGCATCCTTTTAAATCAAACCATAACAATGGAACCATTCATATTTTTACCACACTCAAAAACATTCCAATGGTTAAAGTTAAAGGTCAACATTAAAAATAATTAGGTACTTAAAAACTCACTTCTGTCTTTTTCATACCATTATTTCTAAATTCTGTGTTTCTGGTAGGTTTCTATGTCTACCATAGCTGTAGCATATTATAACGGCACTCGTAATTAATTATAACACACTCATAATGGGTTATGACAGTATTTATAAGAACACCTAATACTTATTGATGTATTATAACTGCAGTCATAAGACATTATAGATGTAACCTTCTTTTCTTTTTATGACAAGGATAGTAATGTATTATGATACCTCTTTTTTCTAAATGAAGTCCATTAGTCAATGTGCTGCACAGACAGACCCATCTAAAGTATGAAGTATTATAAAATATTGTATTATAAGTGCTCATATAATACTAAAATGACCCATAAGTTATCATTGTATGTGTTAAGTAAAGTTAAATGTCTAGTAATCATCTAAAATGAAGCATACATACAAGTCAAATGTTGTGTTTATGTCTCATTATTTCATAAATTCCCAATGCAATTGTCATCAAAATAGTAGTTAAATAGTTAATTCTACATTTTGCGAGCTTTCCAATGTGGGGTTATATGTCTCATTTGGCCAAAGCATTTGGGAGTTGTAGTCCTGCGTTTTTATTTTTGTGTGTGTTTTTTAACATTTACAATGTTTAAGAAATTGCATTATAGTGGAAATGAGTAGTATTTTTGCAGCCAGATTCCCTTCCAAGAGGAAAAAAACCTATTTGGCACGCCGGTTCTTTGGAAAACAATGGAGAGTCTGCCTGGTCCTATCATCACTAAAACCTTTGTAAAATCTATGTGCTTTGTTATATTTATATCTACTTCGATACAGTGGTAGTTAATGACTTGCTGAATAGATTCAGTGCCATCTCTGTACATTGGATCATTGCTGTCATGGTGTTATCCACTGTCTAATTTAGATCAGCATGGCAGGCTCCTTTTTGTCAGATATACAGTAACAAGATGGACACTGAAACAAAAGTAGCTTTTTATCTTACTATTTTAGAAACCAAGTTGTACAGAGCTACTTTGTGCTGGAATGGCAGAATGAAGAGGAACATTTTTGTGTTAGTTTTATAATTGATATGTTAATGTATATTGGCTAAAGGTTGTTTTATATGCATGACACATAAAAGTTAAATGAGAATGTCACATCTTGGCATCTTGGATATCATGTAAAATGTCCCACTGTATTGGGTTGTTCAAGCGCACTCTACCCGTAATTACGAGATTTCTGACAGCACTGTGTGGAGACTGGCAGTGTAGAACGAAGTGTGGACAATCTAGGAGATAATGATGTAAATAATGTAATCGATTGTCTGCAGAACATTTGGATTATGCTGCACGAGCTGTTATGCTGCATCTTTACACAGATAATGTATCCTGGCATAAAGCTTAAAATAAAATTATGTGTGAAGATGATGGTAAAAAGGAGGGCTAAAGTTATCCCGGCACTGATCCACCTCTGAACCTAGTAAGAAAGCCGGAGTAGAACCGGGATTTATTCAGTGTAAAGTAGCCTAAAGCCAGACAAATGCAGGTGCAAATGCCATGGTAACCATGGTAACAATTACGTGTAAACTAAGGATGCAAGAAATCAAATTCTAATCAAATAAACATTCCAACTCTCAGCGAGTATTCGTGTAATTGTTTTGTAGGCTTTTTTTTCTTCTAATAACGCTGTCTTTATGATCCATGAAAGGAATATGTCATGACAGACTTACAAACTTCTTTACCATCAAATTAATAACATTTTATAATGAACATATTGGCCCCTAACAATTCGTTTTTACCAATATCTTAATCTATCTGCTTTTGATTCTATTGTGTTAAAGTAGCGCCATATGCTTTGTGACTAATGTTACCCCTTCACAGGGCGAGGGGCTATGATCAAACGATGGTATTACCGTATAGCTTAATAGCAATTGCCTACATGATACAGGGACACATAGACTATAGGCTGGCTACCCAAAAAATTGCATATTATGTTGAATCTATCAATCCATAAATAAGATGCAGAAGCCGGCATATAAATCGGCTAATGGAAATCCTGGACAACTCTAGTCTACTCTAGTCATGACTGCTATTAGCTTAATTAGCATTAACTTCAAAAGTGCTTATTCTTAACACACCTTTGTTCTTATTAGATTCTGGTTCTCCTTCCTTGTTCATGAGAGATTATGGTGCTTTTCTAATTATGCATAATACAATCTGCTCTGTATCTTCTTTTGAGTGAGCCATACCCATAATTCATCACTCAGTGCAAAGAGGGAAGATCATTATTATACAGTTATGTTCTTTTTGCAGCAAACTTAGTCTTCGAGTCTTTGGTTTTTATTTATTTATGACTACACACATGTTCTTTTAATCATCAGATAGAGCTCAACAAGAGTTTTCCAATTATATATAATTGTCATTTTCGGGTAAAATGTCACTAATTTGGTTCTATTTTTTATTTTAAAGGAGAGTCGGCAGTACACTCACCTTAGGTATTGTTATTCTTCATTTAGAGGGAAGTAGAGAAGGAGACAAAGTAGGAGAGACAGTCAAAGTAGGAGAGACACTGTCAATTTCATTTCATTTCAAAGTGTAGGGGCAGTAGCTCAGGAGGTAGAGTTCCTGTCCTGCAACCGCAAGGTTGGCGGTTTGAGTGCAGCTCCTCCCGGGGATAAATCTGTCATAGTGTCCTTGAGCAAGACACCTAACCCCAAATTGCTCCCAGGTGCTGTACATGGTGGCCCTCTGCTCCAGCCCCCCTAGCATGTGTGTGTTTGTGCAATCACTTGTGTGTATCTGGGGGGGTGGGGTCTGTGATGGGTTAAATGCAGATACATAATTTCACTATGTGTGCGGTGCTCTGTGCATGTGTGTGACAATAAAGTCATCTTAATCTTAATCTATTTTGGTTGATTTCCTCTGAAATACACACAGCCTAGTCTCAAGATAGTTATCATAACTGCAATGCGCGCGCACATACACACACACACTATACATCACCCTCCTTCTATCTTGTTCTCTCGCTCTTTCCTCTGACAGGAATGCTTGCGCACGCGAGCGCGCACACAGACACACACACACACACACACACACAGAGTTAAGGCATATAACTGAAAACCAAACATTGAGCAGGATGGTTTAACCAGACAGGTGGGAGACAGAGCTAATATACACACTCTCTGAGAGCAAACACTGAGACAGGCCTTTGTGTGTGTGCGCGCATGTGTTCTCATACTTCTACCCTGAGGACCAAATGTCTTCACAAGCATATATAGATGGAAAACCTATCAAAGTGAAGACTGACAACATTTTTAAAGAGGACAGTGTCATTAAGAGTTAGGTTTAGGCTTTGGGTTAAAATAATAATTGCAGTAGGTTGTAAAAAATAAAATGTGACCTGCCTGATTAGATTTAGGTTCAGTATTTACTGGGTAAGTATTAGCAGTTTTTTTTAGCAGTATTTCCTCACAATAAGAGCGATATAATAATAATAATAATAATAATAATAAGAAGAAGAAGAAGAAGAAGAAGAAGAAGAAGAAGAAGAAGAAGAAGAAGAAGAAGAAGAAGAAGAAGAAGAAGAAGAAGAAGAAGAAGAAGAAGAAGAAGAAGAAGAAGAAGAACACAAAAAAGAGCATACATACATACATTCATTTTCTTGTTTTTTAATGCAGAAATCGTCCAAAAAACAAGTCAAACAAGTAACAAGATTAACAAATTATTAAAGGGATAGCACAAACTAATTGACAGTAATAAACCAAAGCAGTTATTGAAATTCACATCACATCACAGCATTAATTGCACACACACACAAATATACCCAGTCTATCTTGCTAAACTTATAGACCTAAGTGTGTGTTTTTTTGTTTTTGTTTCAGTTTTAACATGGAGCCAAGTTACGACTTCCTGCACATCTACGAGGGTGAGGACTCTAATGGGCCGTTGCTAGCGAGTCTCCAAGGCAACCAGGCCCCTGATCGAATAGAGAGCAGTGGTAACAGTCTCTTCCTGGCATTCAGATCCGACGCCTCGCTGGGCATGTCTGGGTTCGCCATTGAATATAGAGGTAATTAAACCTCCAAAACTTTGGCTCAACATCATTTACCCTTACATTTTCTAATAAGTGCACTTTGAAGGTTCTGTAATCCAGGCTTGATAATGATGAAATTGTTGTAAGATGATCAGATCTGCAGAAGCACATATAGATGAGTTGTGCTCAGTATATGAATAACCACCATACTTACACACTTTATAGACTTGCTTTCATATAATGGTTTTGATTTTGTCTTGTGGGTATGTATGTTAACTCCAAAACAAATAACCATATGATGTTCATACTTGGTACATACAGTATATTCAGCCTAAGGTACCCTGGAGCTGATTAGATTTTGAGGTCCAAAGGTCAAGGTTATGGGTGTGAAAAACACATATTCGGCTATAACGGCACTCCGGTTTGGACGGTCACGTAGCTCTTCAGAATAAAGGTAGCTCCAGCTCCCTAAAGCTGCGTTTTGGGAAAACTAAGGGCTTTATTGGAACTTTGATGGGATCGTCATCATGATACTAAAGCCCAGGATCTTGAGTGAAAGTTTGAGCCACCATGAAGCAGACGTTTGGAATCTGCACACTACAACACAATGCAGGTATGTAGTTTAGTATGCCGGCGTCCCTCTGGGTTGTCTTTTTAATACGAAGTAAAACAAAAAAAATTATATTGTGGTGAAGCCTCATTTCATTTTGAAATCAGGACAGGTTGAAGCCAGCGAGAGTGAACTTAGCTACTTAATGTTACTAATACACCACATGGTCGACATGTTTTAGAATGACAGTTAGCTATCCATACATTTAATTAGCTCGTTTTCTATTTATCTATGTGTGTTTGAGGAATTGGAAGATAAACACCAGGGAAAGTGCACCTGTATGTTATACGAAACTAATCTTACATATCAGTGTAGGAACTACATGCCTCACAAATCTACATGTTTACTAACAATAAAGCTATGAATGTTTTATTTTAAGGGGCGGCAGAGTGACTCAGTGGTTAGCACTGTCGCCTCACAGAAAGAAGGTTGTGGGTTCAAATTACCCCCCGGTCCTTTCTGTGTGGATTTTGCATGTTCTCCCCGTGTTCGCGTGGGTTTTCTGCAGGTGCTCTGGTTTCCTCCCACAAATAGATGCGTTTGTGTGCAGTATGGTATATGATGTAGTATGTATATGATGCAATGTAAAGCCCTTTGAGACATGCTTGTATGAAAGGGCTATATAAATAAAACATGATTGATTTATTCTCAAGTACTATAACTGCTTGTATGTTATCCCAAGTTCAATAATGTTGTAGTGATCCTATCACATACACCCAGGACTATACCTTGAACACCAAATGTTTGTTTTCTCAAATTATATTACTTGGCACATAGATAGCTATCACTGTAGTGAATACTAACCAATAACTACAGGTAGATAACACATCATGTACATCCCAAATAGTCAATGGTTATACATACAAGTTGTTTTTGTTACATTTCTTGCATCTAATGTCAACATCTATCTGATAACTATGTTTAACTACAGTGGGTGTCCTATATGAAATTTAATACAATGTTTTAACATCACAGAATTCTATGATTATCAAGTGCAAAGATTAAAATTGCAATATAGGAGTATCCATGATTAATTGTGCAACCCTTATAGTGGTTAGTCTTTTTTAAGCGACTACTGTATTTCTCTACCAATGTCACCATTTTACCAGAACTCTTTTTCAGCCGAAAGGCCGTAAAGTTGTTTACTTCCACATATTGTGACTCATCCTAGTCATACAGACTTGACTAAACTCTCCTTTTCTCTGACTCCATTCATCTGTAATTTGAAATGACATCTACCTCTCTGTTGTTTATCTCCTCGCGCTGCCTTACTCCTCTGTACATTTGTCTGTAATTCACTACCTTTCATCCTCCATCTCTCTAATTAAAATACAACCTTAATCATCTCCCTGTTTTCACTTCTATCTTGTACTCCAACTCTCAATCTGTCTGTCTCTCTGTTTCCCTCTGTCAAGCCCAATATCTCATTTTGATTGGATGAGCGCAGAAACGTTGGCACAGTGCCAAGGCATAATGATGCAAGACATTGTTTGACTGTAGTTGATTCCTCATCTCGGCTTTCCCCTCCTCTCTTCTTTCTTCTCCTTTCTTTTCTCCACTCTTCTTTTCTTTTACCTTCAACTCATCTCTTCCCTTCTCTGCCTTTCTCTCCAACAACAAATATAATATAAGTTGATATGGGGGATTAAAAATGAGTTATTCTCTAAAGATTTAAACTTCAAAATAGAATTTCTGAAGTGGCCTTTTGTTTTCTGTGTGCCTTCAGAGGCCAGCATAGAAAATATATACTGTATAAATATGTATACCGTAATTAAGATTCCTCATGATTAATTATATTGTTTTCCTGACCCAATCAGATTGTATTAATGTAATGTAATCAATTTACCCTGTTTCAATTTACCCTGTTTCAATTTACCCTGTTTCAAAGTTCCTAACCCACTTAGCAGATATAGCTATTATTTTCATCTCCATTTTCTATTTCCATTCCTCATAGAAAAGCCCAGTCAAGCCCATTTCAATATGACTATCTCCTGAATATTAATCTCCCTGTCAGTATCATGTTGAGCACAGTTTTTATCCAGTAACATTGTGATTTTATATTTCCATTACCTGTAGTAAAGACCAGAGAAACATGTTTTGTCACTGGCACAAGAATCAGATTTGACTAATGTGGTCTTCATCTACTAACAAAGCCCAGAGAAGCATGCTTTACCGTCGCAGACTAACCATCCGCAGTAGGACAGGATAGGACTCTATGCAGAGTGGCTAGATTATTCAGGTCCTGACTGTGTCCAGTAACACAAACGTTCTCCACTCCTCACAGAAAAACCGAGAGAGGCCTGTTTCGACCCTGGTAACATTATGAACGCCAGTCGGACAGGTTACGACTATAAACTGGGCTCCCAGGTCACCTACCACTGTCACCATGGCTACACAACAGTTGGCGAGGATACCATCACCTGTATCCTGGGGCATGATGGGAAGCCGATGTGGGAAAGGGCTCTGCCATCATGTAAAGGTAGGAGAGACACATTAAGAAGGCTGATTTGTCAAGACCTTGTTACACAGCATAACAACATTCAACAATCCGTAGCATGCTCATATTTTTTGGGTTTAAAAGTGTATATTTAATTTTGTAGATCCGATCTTGCTCATCCATAAGATGTGAGAATCCCAAACTGCTTTCTCATCTTTAATTGCTTCTTTGCCTGGTTGTGTCTCATTTTCAACATGTGGCAGCATTGTTAGCTATTAGTTATAGTACGGTGGATCAGTGGTTAGCACTGTCGCCTCACAGCAAGAAGGTCGTGGGTTTGAATCTCCGCCCAGGTCCTTTCTGTATGCACTTGCATGTTCTCCCCGTGTTTGTGTGGGTTTCCCCAGGGTTCTCCGGTTTCCACCCACAGTCGAAAGACATGTGTTTGTGTGTAGTATGGTTTATTATAGTATATGATGTAATATATGATGATGCATATGTAGTATGTATATGATGATGTGGAATGTATATGATGGTATGTAAGTCGCTTTGGATAAAGGTGTCTGATAAATGCCGTAATATAATGTAATGTTAAACCTCGTGAAATACAATATTTCAGCAGGTTACTGAAGATATATTGTTTTGGAGAATTAGCCAGCGTAAAGCTAGGTACACATTACACAACTTCTAGTTGGAAATTTAACAACTGCAGTTTCTGAATCTCGCTGCACTTTCTGTCATAGAGGGAGTTATATTTGATGACTGGGCATCACAGGGGATGACTATCTACAGAGGAGGTTTTATATTATACTATCTATTCTACACGATTCCCTCACAACATTTTACCACGATTCCAAATGTGGTATTGCGCTGCAAGAGTACCTCGACCTCACGGTATTCTCGCAGCCAATCTCCGTGAGGCACACCGGAATTAGAGGAGCGCTGCGTGAAAGTACAAGCGAGCAAAATGAAGAGCAAGAAAATTGTCGCCGCCGCTACAGTGTGCGCCCTAATTTGCACAGATAAAAGAAAGAAGAAGATTCGACGAAAAACGTGGAGCAGATCACATTCGTTTGGTCACTTATGGGCTGACTATTCTTCAGCGAGAATTAGAGGTGAGAGAGAAATACTACTGTTTGTAGTAAAGAGCTATAGACTTGAGATCCCGCTTGAGATCTCATTGGCTGTTGACTGTCACGAGACCCCGCACCTATAACTGGCGACAAAATCGAACCATTTGTCATAAGAGTTACAGGAGCTATTAAGAGTGGTAAAACTGAGTTGCTGAGATCTATTGTGTTTTTATTCATTTCTTACATTCATACATATTGATGGTCTCTCTCCCTGTATTGAAACAGCCCTCTAGTCTTAGGGCTCCCCAGCATGATAG
>OMOT01078146.1:0-12024 GCA_900312575.1 Acanthochaenus luetkenii
CTCCCACTGTTAATGTGAGAGTTGAATCAAACTGAATGTAGCTACCTGTAGCAGAAGTTTCGCGTTCAAGTCTAGTAATGGCGTCTTGAATTAAACTAGTGTGTGTGTGTTCGAAGTTAGTGTGTGTTGCGATTACCACCAGATTCAGTTTTGAGCACCCACCGGCAGAAACATAAATCGGCGCCTATGGTCCCCCTCCCTTATAGTATAATCATGTGTTTGAAACTAATGTATTATCACCAAATGTAACTGATGATTGGTGGCAGACAGTGTTCAGACGAAGTTATTTCAAGGATACTTCACAGGCCCGAGAAATAGAGGCAGTCACGTGTGAAGACACAGAGGAGGAGCTGATTGTTGAGATCAACCAATCAGGGAAGAAACCGTCTTACAGGAGGAGTCAGATAACGAGGAGGAGCAAGGGGTCTAGAAAAGACCCAGTGATACGGAAGTGGGTAGAACTCGTGGTGGATCACTGTCAGGCAGATAACCTATTGGAGGCCTGCTGGGTGAAAAGCTAGACTTCTCTGCTCCATGGTGCATATGAGGCCGAGTAATGCTGTTTGTATCATACTTTTATATTCATTATTTTATACAGTGTAAAAGCCGTGAACTATTTCCTATTAATTGTGCTTATAATGTTCACATGATATTACTAAACTCGTATTGAAAGACTAAAACCATGTGTTGAGGCTGATTCTTTAGAAAATCCTGAAATCTTTCCAGCGCAACAGCTCACAAGTTGATTGACCTTCACACATGCTGAGCGGAGGTCTCTTGTTGCTGTAGAAACATCACTGAGAGGTAACTGGGCATCATCAGAGGGAGAGAAAGACACACAGAGAGATAGAGAGAGACTAAAGGAGACAGAATCAGGGAGAGAGTGAGTGAAGGAGAGAAAGATGGAGACATGTAGGCAGAGACAGAAAGATGGAATAAGTGGAGGCAGAAAAAGAGAGAATGAGAGACAATGAGAGAGGAGTGAAAGAAAAAGACAGAAACGGTGTGGACGGCTGGAGAGTGTTGGTCTTCAGTGAGGTGACATCATGTTTCTCCAATGTTTGTCATTGTGGTGCTGCAGGACACTGACTGAGGTCAAATATGGTAGGCATATCAGAAAATGGAGACCAGATAGCGCAACTGCAACAAGGCAACAACAGCGGGGTTTCCATCTGAAGTATTTATCGTTTTATTTGATTGTTTATTGATGATGTGATCGAGTCACAAAAGATGAATGGAGGGGAACATTTGATAAAAAGTATCCAAATATCGCAAAATGTTTTTGCACTGGCTCAAAGCAGAATTTATACTTTTTTTAATGTAGAAATGATGTGAGGAATAGCAATGGAAATGGATTTGTCAGATAAACATCGATCTGGTATGCTCTGTGTGTGGATCTGCCTGGTATGCTTTGTGTGTGGTGGATGTGTATGAACTACACTGTCTTCAGATGAAAGCATTAAATATAGCCGACGTTGGCTGAAAGGCACAATGACAACTTACCCAATACTAATCAATTCTTGAAAAATTCTTTCCAATTTCTTTTGACGTTCAAGAAGCTAATTTATTCGCTTCAACCCAACTGATGGAAACGCACCTAATTTGCATAGCATTTTTCGGCTACATTTTACACGTTTGTGTGACATTTACTCAGAAGTTGGATGGAAACACAGAGCACCCGGAGAACACCCACATGGGGTGAACATGACAACTTGCATTTATGAAATTGACTTAAATTGAAGCAAAATAAATATATGTAATTAATGTAAATATATGTAATTAATGTAAATGTATGCAATTTGTGCTCATAATGCCAATGTATTTCAAATGTGGCATCTGAATGACTTGATTTCCATCAAACTGAAATAATGAAACTACGGTACCTGGTTACATAAATTCAATCTCACTAATTTCCATTGGAATATGTGCTCATGCAGGGCACATTTTGTAATTGTAGTGAACATCAATCTAACTAAAACCTTCAGATAATAGGCCCTACATTTGAAAGTGACATCTGCCTTGTGGCTCATAGCAGGCTAATCATGGTATGGGAAGCGTGACTTCTTGAGGCAGTATAGAGGGGTTATTCTGCCAACGATGATGGCCAATACCAGAATATGTTATTATGCTTTTGTTCTATAACAGCCCACTATCTAATATCCTAATTGATTTTGCACCATTTGGCAACTCTCATCCCCTCCTGAAGGTGACAGTTTGAGGGGAACCAGATGAGCAATTTTGCCCTAACATGTTTTAAACTGTTTGTAATATAGTATAGCATGGGTCATTCTTTTTAGTGTGTGACCGCCCTGCATGTGCAAAATAAAATGTTCTTGGTTCCAAGGAAGAGGCCGGGCCCACCCTAATCAACAGTTAACTAAGCATGACATAGCTGAGGTTGGTTATTACTGCGATCATCCTACCACTCTGAATAAGGTGGTTACTCAGACGATTACTTACCTACTACTCTCAATAAGGCAGTTATTATACAACTACTCTAATTAAGGCAGTTATTCACATTATCCTACTACTCTACACAAAATAAGGCAGCTATTATTATTATCCTACCAACCTCAGAAAGTTGATACATTTACTTTTTTAATTCTAAAGTGATACGTTTCATGGACTTCTCCATTTTGCTTACGTGGGTACTAAAACATGCTCGAAGTAATTGTTTTCATTACCAACCAATTCAACTATGTCGTGCTATTCTGCATGTCAACAGCTGACTGAGTCAATAGGAATACGATAAAGATATTACCTTTCCTGATTGTATAAGAAAGGGAAGAGAACAATATTTGACAGTGCAATGCAAGTTTAACACTGTGACATTGATTCAATCGTCTACTCAATGCAAATACATTTATTTAATTGAGTCAATGTTTGTTATGATTTGCTTGCCTCGCATATGAAACCTTACACACACATACTATGGCTCACTCCCTCAACGATCCATCTCAAACTAAAATAGACCGGGATAGGAAGTCTGACAAGTGATATTTTTTATTACATTAGTCAAATCCAGTCTTTCTGCTACACCATTCCTCCTCCTGCCCACGCACTGCATGTTACATAAATGGTTTAAATCTACCAGCACACTCTATTTTTTTTTTTTTTAAATGTGGGCAGTCTGAAGTGAAGGAATTGGAATTCATGTATTGTATTGTATATGAATTTCAGCGAGCAAGGTTACACTACTGTCAGCTATTTTTGGGGTGTAACACACAAACACACAATGTAGTTTGGACCCAAGCGCAGACACAGGAGGCAGATGCAGGAGGTTCCAGGTAGAATGTTTATTCCAGGCAGGAAGACACAGGAACAGGGAATCAGTCAAAGGAAACAGTCAGACCAGAAAACTAGACTAGAAATAGACATAGACAAAACAACAACCCAGCAAAGACAGACAGGGGAACAGAGACTATATACACACTAGGGCTAATGACAGGATAGGACACAGCTGGGGAACCAAGGGGCACGTGGGAAACACACAAGGGCCCTCTGCTGGCCTAAACGGGCAACAGCAGAGGGCAGACAGGGAAGTCCAGACAGTCGTCACAGTTTGACCACAGCCTGGCACCAGTAGAAGTAAACTTGTAGTCTTGTCTAGGTGACATCTGTCTCAATCAGTAACTGTTATCACAAACACATAACTGTACATTAGGGAATCAGCCAGAAACCCCTGTATAAGCTTCAGGATGAACCATTGGATTTGTACATTCTCATAAACTCTATGTACATGCATACCAGTGGCAAAACGGTGATCTCTGGAGCTAATACATTTCAGCATCTCCTCTCTTCCTCTTTGCTGGGTTCTCCTGTTTCTCTACCTGTGCAAAAACACAGTCAAGCTCTTCTCGCTGTCTTTGTAATTGCTCTGCTGTTCTCATTTCATTCACAAAATACTCTAAGCCCATAGACATCCTTTTGCAATGATATTCCTTTTGTTCTTCAAAAGTCCTAAGAGAAAACGGCACAGAATGTAAATTTGACAAGTAAGTTAGTATGTAGCGCTGAGCTAATGTTAACCGAGCTAGGTAACTGCCAACTTAATAATAATTAATAATAATTTATCCTTTATTGTCACACACATGCACAGAGCACCGCACACACTTAGTGAAATTATTCTCTGCATTTAACCCATCACGGATCCCCCCCGGATACACACAAGTAATTGCACAACACACACATGCTGGGGGGGCCCGGAGCAGAGGGCTGCCATTATGGCGCCCGGGGAGCAGGTGTCTTTGGGGTTAGGTGTCTTGCTCAAGGACACTACGACAGATTTATCCCCGGGAGGAGCTGGACTCGAACCGCCGACCTTGCGGTTGTGGGACGGGAGCTCTACCTCCTGAGCTACTGCCGCCCCCAACTTGCAGCAGTGTTTCCTAGATCAGCTGGTTGACAGCTTTTCTGCCCACCATTCTCACGGTCAGAGGATACATGTATTACCTATTAATACAACTGGAAATCACAAGAGTGCTTGCGCAGTAAGCTGCCCACTTGGCAGCTTTGCAGTTTGCTGGACAGATGGATATGGCAGGCTGCGCTACCGCCAGGCGGAAAACCAGACAGCATCAAAGTATTGCAGTTTGAAAATAAAATAATTGGTCAGTAAAAACATTTCAATTACACATTTTAATGTAAATAATGCTTATGTTAATTACAATAAAATAATGCATTGAAAATTGTATTTTAATATGTACATTAACTCATCATTTTCAAATGCCTTGGGCAAGTGCCGCATTTATAGCTTATTATGAGTGTTCGCCACTGATGCATACACTATTATACTAACTTCCTGTTCCTGATTCAGAATTTATTCCTAAAAAGAGCCTGACTGAGCTCCAAATGCAATTCGGATTTTGGACCAACCACTCAACTGAAACAGCCAATTGCTACTTTCTTGAAAGCGTAAAGTCAAAATTAGATGAAGGTGGTGAAATCGGTGCAGTTTTTCTGGATTTAAAGAAGGCTTTCGATACTGTGAATCATGATGTACTCCTGTTAAAACTATCCTTTTTAAATGTATCCATTGATGCTATTAAATGGATGAATTCATAGCTAACAAAGAGGAAGCAAAGTGTACATATTGGCAACACTCTATCATACCTTAACTGTAACATTGGTTTTTCTCATGGAAACCCAAAGAGACTCACCAACCTGATGTTTTTGTTCAAGGAGAAAGGCTCAAGGTTGTGTCTGAGTTTAAATACCATGGAATCATTCTAGATTCTAACCTGTCTTTCAAAAAGCATGTTAAAAAGGTGGCCAGCAATATCAAATTCAACCTAGCAAATTTTAGGCATATAAGACCATACCAAAAGACAAACAGAGGTAGCGAATCTCTTTATGCATGCTATGATCTTTTCCCACATAGCATACTGTTTTAAAAGCTGGTCACAAGCGAGCATGACAACTCTGAAACCAATTGAGTCCCTTTACGGATAGACAATAAAAACACTTGACCGAAAGGCCAATAGCTATCACCATTGGGTGTAAAACAAAAGTACCATTTATTTAATTTAGATCATTTTAAACATTTTGCAGATGCTTGCCTCATCTTTAAGGTTTTACATGGGCTTGCTCCTCCCCCACTGAGCCAGTTCATAAAGCAGATGGAAGGGCAACTACCAGAGGGGACTGTGGTGTACACTACAAACATAGCAAGTTTGGGCAAACAGTCTACAGAGCCACCCTCTACTGGAATAGTCTACCTATTGAATTAAGAGAGAGTACTAATTACCTAACCTTTAAACATGAATTTAAGATATGGCTTAAAGCAAACTAAACTTGCAATCATGAGTAATCATACTACCTCATCTCTGGCACTGCCTTTACATACTCTTTGTTTTTATATATTTCTGTATTGTACTGTAGTACTTGTTGAAGCATTGTATTAATAACATTAGGTCATCAATTGTGTTGTAATTTTCCTACTGCCTTCCCCATTTCTGGCATTGTTCTGCCAATTGCTGCTGTAACACCTGAATTTCCCCTAGGGGATCAATAAAGTGCAATCCAATCCAATTTGTTATAACCTGCTCATGGACTTCGGATGAAAATTTGCTCATTAGTTAACCCCGTTACATTTACATTGATGTGGAAACTGAAATGTTGATTAATGTGCATTGTCCCAGGTAAATAAACTGCAGAACCTGGTTTTCCCCAGTCCTTCAGAGCTGATGCAGGACTTTTCCAATTAGAGATTACCATCCCTGCAATATTGGCCCTCTACAGTGCCTCAAAAAGCTGCATGTGTGTATCATCACCTTAAGAGACTAAGATCTGAATGATGTTACCTGCACTTCGTTTGAAAAGACAACCAAACATGCAAGAGTGCACATATACAAATCGATAAATGCACAAGCACACATACATCTAATTGTACATAATCGTTACTTGCAATTCACCATGACATGATAAATCTTTATGTTGGGAGTAAACGTGCTTGTTTCAACGCACACAAAACACAGGTAGCTCGACAAACCTGCAATGCGAAGTCCATTCATTTAATAAAACCAGGTGCATGTCAGCTGAAGTTGACCAGTCTCCTTGTCAGCGAATTAATGTGATACACTTTCCCACGTGTCTCCATTCAAAACAACAGTGACTGTACATTCTGTTAGAAAGCTCTTAAATAAACTCTCCTGCCCTCTAACCTACAGTATGTCCACATCAGTTCTCAGCTTCTTCAGCTATACTTTATCACCATGTTCCCTCCTTTCAACACTCATGTCACCCTCACTCTGTCTTTCTTTAACTAATTAGTCTCCGACTCTCCCTTCATCTGTAACTCTTTTTCCTAAACAGTAATAAATAGATAAAATAAAATGTCATAATTGCCTCAACTTACTTGTTACCTCATGTCATAAGTTCACTGTACCTATCTACACAGAACATTCAACAGAAATGAACCATACAGAATTGGCAGAGATGAGCCAAAGGCCTTTATTTTCCAGTGTAAGACCAGTGTATATTCAGCTTGCAGCGCAGATGATAGCGGTTGATAAAAACACAATGCACTCTAGACTTGACCATGCCGCCACCGCCTCCTCTTCAAGTCTCTTCTTCTCTCTTCTCACCTCTGCCTCTTCCTCATCCTCTTCTCTGCTTTCACTTAATAAGGAAGCTGAAAGAGAGAGGGGGGGAAGATAGGTAGAGGGAGGAAGGTAGATATATATAAATAAAGGGGAGAATAGGAAGGGAGGGTAGAAATAAACACAACATGGTGAGTGTGTGTATGGTGAAAACATGTTGAACATATAAATACCAGCTAGCACTTAAGTAAGCACATGTAATTTAGCCACATCAGGAAATTGCTCAAAAGCGTGCTGATAATACATCTGTCATTATTAAAGAGGAAAGGAAAATGCCCACATGGCACCATGTACTTATCCATAATAGATGACAAATAGCAGTTTAAGACCTTCCTTTACTTGCATTTAAATGTAAACAGCAATTTAAAAAAAAGTACTTCTTGCAGGCTTACAGCCCCAGGCAAGCACTGAAGTACGTGGTCCATGTACTACGTTCTGTATAAATTCATTAAATACATATAACTACGATTTTTAGGCAACTTCTGTGATGGTACCCACATTGTCTGCTTCATCCATATTGATGAAGCCTGATTATTTGTTCAGATAATCAAAGGCCCAGGTAGCTGGCTAGCTTTGTGATGAGTATGAAGTTTTTAGTAAAGGAAAAAAGCATTAGGCTATTCAAGTAGTACTTGTCAGGCTGTATTTTTAATTTTAAAGATTAGCCAAAACTCCACTGCAGTACAAATCACATGCTCTGTAGCTGGAGGTTACTGGTGTTCTGCTGCAATATCCTAGAGCTGCTCCAATGACGCTGAATTGGAGATGAACTCTGTGTACTTATGGAGTGTTTTCTGTCACACATTATATTTGTTTAATGTAGTGGGGCAACCTTTAGGACCAAATTCCAAACTCAGTCACTATATGATGACCTGGAGAAAACATCCACGATGACCCATGTGTGTGTTTGTGTGCGTACATGTGCATCAACAGAGGGGGTATAGAATTATTTTTTTCTTAAACAAAGGATTTCTGATATTCTGGGTAAAGAGGGGGGGGGATGCATGCTTGAGTAAAATAATGTTAAATGGGCAGCAACATGTCAAACAAACACTGAGTCAACAGTCAGACTCCAATTCTCTGTCGATGGGGCAGCTCTAGGATTGATCTCTTGAGAAAGAGCGAGAGACCCTTGGCTCTCTGGTCTGTAGGAGAGAGAGTTTTACATGTTCACAAATGCCAATTGAGTTGTCTTAAGATCAAAAGGAATACAATTATTCTGTTTTGGCTTGGATATTTGCACCGCATCTGCAATAACTGCAGTGATTTTGTGTCAACCTCAGTGATTTTAAGATTCATTGTACGCTTCTATATTGCGTTTGAACAACTGTTGACGAGGCTAAATGAAACTTGTGGGAGCATATGTGGTACTGTATGGTTGCCATAGTTACCTGTAGGGGTATCCATGGTACTTGGACCTGAAGATAGAGAGCAGGAAACTGAAGAAAAACACCACCAGGCCGAGGCCAACCAGGCAGATGACTGCAGGAACAGACACACACACAAAGAATATACAGGGTTTCATCAAGATAAATTCAACTGTTGACTCTAGTTAGAATTATAGGATTATAAAACCAATATTACAACTCAACTAAACATTACATTTGAAATAACTGTGTACCTATCAGAATATAGCTGATAAATTCTCATCGGATAAATACCACCCCAAGACACTGCAACATTTTAAAGACCTCTGCAACTGAATTTAAGACTTAAAGTGCTAAAAGACACCCTGATATATGAATACTAATTATTAGACAATGTCCCTAGAGAATATTTGATTCTTGGCTAAAATAATTTGGTTCATGCTCATTATAACCACTGATGCAACTTACTGTTTGACACGTGTTCTAATTTAATGTGCTTGCAGAGTTTAGACATGTGTATAAAAGACATTGCCTCCTCTTCATGTTGGGTTACTAACAAACACATACAATATGATATATACAGTATATAATATTTGCTAAAATACTATTACAAAGGCTGCTTAAAACACTGCTTGGTGTCAGTCATTGTGCCAAAAACTTTAACTGACTAACTCAGTTTTATTTTCATATTAACCTTTATTTAGACAGGGGTATCCCTTCATTTGCATGCTAGCTCCCCTCTCTCATTAACAGCACAGGCGTGTTGTGACGAGTTGTGTTCGTGACCATGATCAATGTATAGCCTTAGCGGTTAACCTATAGTGGAATAAACATGTGAGTGATCTTTGATCTGTGTGGGGAGTGTGTGTAAGTGTGTGTATGTAGAGGCTAATCCTTGAGGAGCGCTGTGTTAAATTCAGCGACTGATATTGTTAATGATGGATTAGGAAGAGGACCTCTCCTGGAGATTAAACAGTGCGATATCTGTTCTGTTTGTGTGTGGGTGGAAAGTTGTTTGTGTGTGTGTGAGTGTGATAGAGATAGACTGTGAAAGTGAAGTGGATTCTATGTTGGAAGATTTGCCTGAGAAAGCAGAGTGGAGAAAAACCAAGTCAATTCCTTTCCCTTGTCAATTTGTTATGACGGTATGTATGTACCGTCATTCATTTAGAGTGTGCTGGAGGGTTGTGTGTGTGTATACTGAACTGTATTGCACGGTATGTTCTATGATATATCTCCCTGGTGACAAGCCACGACTGAAACACAGACACAAAGTCTACATTTGTCACATCGTTCAATGTCAGCTCCCCCATAACTCACTCTCACTCTCTCTCTCTCTCTCTCTCTCTCTCTCTCTCTCATATACATTTTCAATGCGTCTTATGACACAACACACACACAAACTTCGGGGCGTGTCCTATACTGTGATTGGGCTGTGTGTGTGTGACAGCAGTTGTAACTGATTGATGTGACATTCAAATCATAATCCATCTACCACAGACACACACACACACAATGGAGGCCCCCAGATTTTACATCTACCATTGTGAGGACCAAACGGCATCAGAGATTAGGGTAAATCCTGCAATGTGAGAACATTATGTATTCCCTTACTTACTTAGGTTTAGGGCTGTTCGATATGAATATATATATTGTGCGTCGATAGAAAAATGTATATCGTAGATATTTTCCTCTATCGTTTCTATCGCCATTGCCGCAAAAAGGGAAAACAGAACTGCTTTACGGACATATTTTACATCATTCCCAACCCCGCTTTACATTCTCTACACATGGATTGGAATAACAAACAAAAACGGAGCAGCGTGACACAGAACAAAACTCCGTTGCATTGTTTTGCCTGTTAAACAACAGTTTTCAGTCTCCATAATTATTCCACAGATTAACAAACAGAAAAACATTTTATTCTATGGATCATCAGCTCTTATCACGAGCGTGGCTCTGTATGTAATCCTCCGTCATCATTTTACAGTAACCATCTGCTGATGATGCGGCTAAATTGGGAAAGGAATGTCCACTAGGGATGGGCGGATCAAAACTGGTATCGATACTTCGACACTCACATGCTACTTATTTGGTATCGATGCCATTTGAAAAGTATCAATTTCAAAGTTATTTTTAATAAAAAATGCATCACTCAAGCGTCATAGTTCCCACTACGAGGTGGAAAACTCCCCAGTTATCAGGTATCTTGAAGGTAGCCTTACAGTCTCCAAGAAGTGAGAAAGCAGTCATGAAGGGGCTTTAGTTTCATGGACTGTACAATCTAAAATGTCCAGAGGTTTTACAAGACTATTTTCAAAGGCAATTCATACTTTTTCAATTTCTGATTGTTGGTTTACTTTTACTTATTAATTCATATATGGTTGTTTGTCTCTTTTGGTCATTTCTCTTCTGATACACTACAGCAGTGTGTTGGTCATGTTAGATAAAAAGTACATAATTGTAACTGCTTTGGGGTCAATTCTTAATGCAAACATTCATATTTTAATAATGCACCAGGTTAGAAGGTTCCTTGTACAATTTACAGCATTAGTTCTCTGAGAAGTTCTTTCATATCCAAGAAAAATTGGTATTGTAACTGAAATATCCCTAACCGAATAGATATTGAATCAAATCTATTTGGGAAATCAGTGGTGATACCCAGCCCCAGAGGCGTGTGGTTATTTTGTACAAATCGGCAAATTCCTCATCAAATTTACAGAAAACATACTATATTGTGATATATATCGTTATCGTGATATGAAATTACACATATCGTGTTAGAAGATTTTGTCCATATCGCACAGCTCTACGTAGGGTAATAACTAGTTCAATGGAACGTCCACACAAGTGCTGTAAAAACAAACCTGATTGATGTCCAAACTCATTGACACTGATTGAGCGGCTGGGTTTCAGAGTATTGTATGTTTGAGAGTCTCTCAGGAGGAAAACCCGTACTCCCCATGTTCGCAAGTTGGCCACATCTATGTGCTTGTGAGTGTGTGAGTGAGAGAAAGTATGTGTATCTTCATTAAGTATAGTGGTATGTATCTCCCATTGCTCATCTATTATGACTGAGATGTGTTTTAGTATGCAAGCATGGATGAGACACACACAGTGTAAATTACAAGCTATTTAAAGGAATGCTTTAAAGTAGCATATTGCATCCCCCAAAAACAAAAGACAATCAAAAATGAATCCATGGATTTTTCAAGATTTTGAGGTTTTCTTCTCAGCTCTGCCAAATCAAGTCAATAGCTCCAGTAACTCCAACTCCCAAGATACTCCCCCTTTGGAAAGGGATAGATTTGTGTAGAGTTTGCCTAGGTAAAAAACACATTAGCTAGCTAGCTAGCATTAACATGACTTCTCTGAAAGTTGCCCTCCCGGTCCCTGTGGTTTGGGTTGCTTCTTCCAATTAGGCTTCGGCAACAGGAAAAATGTTTTTAGGACATTTGTGTCCAAAAAAGCATTGAGGCTGGGGTGCCTGGTGATGCAGGAGTCCGTACCAGCCAACATTTCGGCTAATAGCTACTGACCAGTCCCCCATTCCTGGC
>OMOT01078148.1:0-22731 GCA_900312575.1 Acanthochaenus luetkenii
TGTACCCTTTCTGTAATATTGTGTTGGAAGTTTGGGGAAATACTTTCAAAAGCAATTTAAGCAGGATTTTGCACATTGCAAAAAAGAGTAGTGCGGATAATACACAACACTGAGTATCGTGAGCATACAAATAACCTGTTTTTAAAGTAACAAACTCTGAAATTTCAGGAGTTAAAACCGCTCAAATCATGTTTAAAGCTTGGAAAAACCTTTTACCAAGAAACATTCAAAGGTTATTCAATAAAAGAGACAATACTTGTGATTTAAGAGGGAAACTCAACCTCAAACAGCCTACTATCCGTACTACTATGAAAAGCATGTGTATTTCAGTTTGTGGGGTTCGAATATGGAACGATATAGATGAGGAAATAAAAATGTGTAATGACATCACACACTTCAAAGTCAAATATAAGCTGTATTTAATAGATAAGTATGTGGAACTATAGCGTTGTTCTTAATGTTCCTTTTTTTTGTATATGTGGAATTTTTTAAAATATGTGGATTATTTTATTTATATATAACTTTTAGAAATGTAGATTCATTTTGGCATATGATTAGACTTTTACTACTTTTTGGTAATATAAACTTGTCATAGAGGGGGCAGGACAAGATAAGCCTTGGCTTCATCCTGTCCCTTCTCGAACTTGTTTTATTTTTATTTTTTGTGTTGTTGTGGATTGTGTTTGTTTGTGGTTCGAGAAGAATAAAGATAAAATCAAAATCAAAAACCATGCACCTGATGCAAAGAAACCAACATAGTTGTTCACACTGTAAAGTGCAAATTATGCAGTATCTTTTTAAAATACACAGGTGGAACAAGTAGTATGCGTAACCACCTAAAAGCAAAGCATCCTACCTTCACTAGCACGGAGCTGTCATCTTATTCACGCAGACTAAACCCCCATACCCCGGAAAAAGAGTACCGTAATTGAATACCGTTAGAGAAAACAAGTACTCTGTTACTAAATTATTCAATATTTACATCCATAATTACCAGATTAATCTATTCTCAATTTTTTTCTTTTGGTTTATATTTTATGTAGGCTATTGTGTGAGCTAATTGTTTTCATGATTAAGTCAACCCCGATTGGTGGTATGGTTGTTTCCTCTCTCGTTGTTACTCAGAGTTGAATGCTCGGATTTAGCACAGTGAACTATGGAATGCCACCAGTATTAAGACAGTCTGCAAAATATTAAGTCACTGAAAATCTGCAAGACACTGAAGTGGGACTTGGACAATGGATAACTGCAGTTAATGCAGTGTTTTCCTCAAGCACTGGCTACCGGCCAGATAGCTGATTATTGACAACAACTGGCTTCTTTTTCAAATGTTCTTGTTTATTTTTAATGTGTGATTTTTTTACTAAATCTGATCACCACATTGATCAGGCATCTGCACACTTCAGCATTGTTTTAGCATATTGCCAGTGCAGGAGAAAGGTAACCTTGCAAGTCAGACGAGTCTTGCGAGTTGATCACACTGCGAGACACGTCTGGTGTCCCTCTCCTTTAGAGCAATTTCACTTAAATAATTGGTTTATATGGAAGTTAGCCCAATGGTACACATACAAATATCAGTGGCTCCGACCATCCTGGAAAGTTGATTTGAATGGGAAATACTGTTCTATCCATTACAAATTATATGGGGTAAACTGATACCTCATTATATATTTCTATAAGAAATTATAAGAAAGTACATGTTAAAGGACAATGCAGGAAATGAGCAAAAACTCCCATCACGCTGGAATTTCCCTTTAAGAAATGTATAGAATGCAGAATGATATTACATTGTAATTGCAATGATTCTTAAAGTTGAATGATTATGCAATATATTCAGTATATTCATTACTGTGCAATACTGTTCAATACAGTGTAATAATCATTTTAAAAACGGTGCAGTGTTTACCTAATTCATACTAGGGCTAAACAAATAAACAAAACAAATTAACATACAACATCTAATCAACAAGAGACTCCTTTCTTAATTGTGCCATTGTGTTGCCAATTGCTGCTGTAACACCTGAATTTCCACTAGGGGATCAATAAAGTGCATCTAATCTAATCTAAGTGACTTTTCCTTTTACATGCAATACATCAAACAACCCTGTTAGACATATACATTTAATTTGGAGAGTCATGGTTCACAGTGTGCATGCACGCTTACCATGAGCATCAGATATTTAGTTGTTGACCAATCTGAAGCCAATAATCAAAGGCATTGTTGAACAAGAGGAGAGGAGATTGTGGCCTGTAGTGCTTCAAGAGAAGAGGGAAGCCAATTGCAAAATGAGACGGGTGTATTGTTCAGTGGATGTTTTGAATCCTTCAGTTAGTTACCATAAATAGATCAAATGTAAAAATAAATTTCAACTCATGATCTATTGTACTTGATTGCCAAATGTGTTTTTGGCCTTGTCGCAAGGCAGTATGACATGTTGACTCAGATGTTTATCATGTAAAAAATGTAATTACAAATTCCATTTGCAATAATAATAGTAATGGGATTTTTTGCCCATAAGACTTAATTCATACTTGCTTCAGTATAAAGCGAGATGCCTAAAATTGTTTACCACTTTTACGCAGTTCAGTTCCTGCATTTTATTAACTCCTCCCCTCTAACTCCCCAATTCCCAGGCTGTCTATAGCTTTGGTCCCAGCAGTTTACCCCACATTACCACTGTGCTCAGCCCTCGGCCCTCCCCTGTCACATCACACAGGGGTGGCAAAACCTCAGCTCTGCCAAGCCACCCATTCCCATAGTGTTCATGTTTACTATGTACTGTTTTCCTCTCAGCTTACCCCCTCAGGGGGCCATGGTGGTAAACAGATATTTACAAAATAATCCCAGGTGTACTTGTGGGTAATTAGGAACCCCTCCCTAGTGGGCAGCCCTGCTCCCTGGGATCAGCCCAGAGCTGAGGAGCCAAGGCCAATTAGACCCCAACACAACACCCATCTCCCCCCTCTACATACCACCCTCATAGCTGTGTGTTTGTGTTCTCACAAGTGTGTGTGCATATGCATGCATGTACACACGTGTGTATTTACAAACCTGTGAAGTAGGAAAGTTAATAGCTTCTCCTCTATTCCATTTACTTTGTTGTGCAGCATGTCCGACATGAAATTGGATGCACTGCAGTATGAGCTAATGGAAATCCCCCTTATCATAAGCAGCAGTGAGAATGGCATTTCTTGAGTTGAAGCTTATATGAGCAATGTGATCAAAGGCAAACTCTTAAAAGCCTAATTAAACATTCTGCTTAATGCAGAATAGTTATATAATTTAACCAGACTATACTATTTAATATTTACTTCTCTTTACTAGTCATATAAGTGCATTTGTACTTATATCCATATCATCTTGAGTGTCCTCCCACTCTGCCCTCATTTGATTATTGGCTGCACATTTTTGTTTAGATATTATTTATGGAGCTTCTAGTGTGCCAACCTTATTATTATAGACTAGTTCAGTGATTATTATTGATTAATTAATATATTTATTTAAATGATAATTTATAAAGGGAGTAATTCAGTTCAGATTTAAATGACATAATTAATAAAACTGTAAATACTTTAATTGTAAAAAAAAAATCCAAAGGCATTAAAACTATTTTTTGTTAATGTTTACTAATGTATTTTACTATTCATTTTCCGTCTCAATTAAATTATCTACTACTTTACCAATTACTCTTTAATGAGACGACATGCAGCCGGTGTGCCATGCAAAAAATAATACCAAGACCAACCCACATTGTAGTAAAAGGAGCCCTGCTTGGCCCGATGTTGGCCTGTTTATTCTCAGTCAATAGCATGTTGCTAATGCTAGCAAGCCAGCACAATGTCAGGGATGGGGATCCCTCAACTTTATCCTGGGTCTGGCAGACCAGATGGAGGTCAACCTGACCGTGCGCCATCACAATCCTCCAAACCATCCAACATTGGTGGAGTAAATTCAGTGGATGGTAGAGCTGGGATTAGCCGTTAACTAACCACCAGCGATTAGCTTGTGAGCTATCAAGCTACCACTAGCATGCTGACTAAATCCCAGTTTCTTAAAACTTCTTAGTAATATAAATGTAGGCCATTGTAAGTCAATAGGGTGAGATAATCGTATTTATGGTTATTTTTAGAAACTGGGTGTTGCTAGCATTATGTTAGCATATGAAAGCTAACATTACCTGTGATTAAACAGAAGTGGCTTCTTGCAGATAGTTGCTTATTTGAGTTGACTGAAGGAATGGCATCAAGTGTCAACCTAACAAACTTGGCGAGCACCATGGAGTGTTGAGTCAAATTCTGAATGCAGTCCAGAATCAGAATCAGAATGTTTTATTTGCCAAGTATATTTGCACATACAAGGAATTTTTCTTGGTATAGTTGCTCACATAGACACATCTAAGACAAAAACGTAAGTAAGTAATTAAAGAGGACTAAAATGTACAAAAATATAGACAAATGTATGTTTATATATGAGTTTGTAGTGCAATAACATAAGTAAATATTAAATAAGAAATATCAACAAATATATATGAATCCGGAGTAGTGCGTTGGGTAAATCTAATGTCGCTGTGAATTTAACAGTTCAACTGTTCATGAGAGTCAGAGCGCATGGGGAAAAAGCTGTTTTTATGTCTAGTTGTTTTGGTCATGATTGACTGAAGCCGCTTCCCAGAAGGCAGGGCTTGAAGGATGTGGTAGCCAGGGTGTGATAGGTTGGCAATGATCTTGGCTGTGCTTTTCCTGGCCCTTGTCCTGGATAGATGGCAGGTTGCAGCCAATGATCCTCTCCGCTGACCGGGTGATGCATTGAAGTCTGGTTCTGTCACATGCGATGGACGACCCAAACCAGACTGCGGAGGGGAGGATGGATTCAATGATGGCCGTGTAGAATTGAACCATCATAGCCTGCGGCAGGTTGAAATTTGTCTGTTTGTAATCCATTGACAGATGGGGTTGGGCACGGTCAGCTGAGAAAGCTTGGACTGGTATGATGGTATTAAACACAGAGCTGTAGTTCACAAATAGAGCCCTTGCGTAGGTACCCGGGCGGTTGAGGTGTTGTAGGATGAAGTGTAGGACCATGTTGACTGTCGTCCACAGACCTGTTGGGCCTGTAGCTTAACTACATGGGATCCAGGAGGGGGGAGGTGATGGCCTTTAGGTGGGCTATCACTAGCCACTCAAAGGTCTTCATGACCACAGAAGTCAGGGTGACGGGTCTGTAGTCATGTTTTTAGGGGGACTGTTCTTATTGTTGATCTTTTGAAGCAGGCGGGAACAGTGCAAATGACCAGTGACCGGTTAAAGATGTCAGTGAAGAGTGGTGCTAATTGGTCAGCACAGTGCTTCAGGGAGGATGGAGAAACAGAGAATGGCCCAGGCAATTGAAAGACAAAAGGTTGCCCTTTTTTCTTTCAAACCGACAGTAGAACTCATTCAGGTCGTTGATGAGCTGCAGATATTCCATGCAGTGGGGGGTTTTCTCTTGTAGTTTGTAATCTGCTGTAGACCTTTCCACACTGAAGAGGATTCGTTAGCTGAGAACAGTTTTTTCAGCTTTTCAGAGTACCTTTGTCCACGGCATAGGGACACTGAATCTAAACAGAGATGCCAATGTAATAGCCAGGCCAACTACATTTTCCTCCTGGGCTTTGTGGAGGTTGATACCCTGGTATTATACAATGACAACTATCTCAATGTTTGATGAATGATTTTGGCATTATGCTAAATAATTGGCTTCTCAGTAGTAATCTTGCTTGCAGTCACAAAAGACGGTTACTCTCCCACACGGTGAGCACGAGGGTAATGCGTTTTCTGGGACCAGGAAAGGCGGGACAAAAAATGCAAAATATGTGAAGAATTTCACCCAATTCTTAGCCTATTTTGAAACCAGTAGTAGCAAGTCCAGGTTTTGGTCATGCAATATGTATTTAGAATATCACAAACCCTTATTTTAAATATACAGCCCAAATGCCTCGGAGAGATGGACAATTTAGTTTTTCAATGGACTGGGCCTTTAATCACTGAACTAGTCTATAATAACACGTTTGTCACACTACAAGCTCCATAGTTATGACCAAGCTGTGGGTAACGGTTGTGCTACAGGGAACTCCAATATGATTTCCTTCTACTCCTGTCTCTTTTTTAAAAGCTCTCGGGGAACAGTGGTGCTATCCCCTAGCCACATTGCTCCATGGTATCCTGCTTTACGGCACTCTCAAACAGTCTCTTGTCTCCGTTCCCCCGGGCTCATCCCTCCTCCCTCCACTCATCTTGCTTTACGGCGCTGTGGGGGTAAATGCAACTATTCCCTGGCCTCTCACTCTAGTCTCAGAGAGCAAGGGGTAGAGCGACAGGAGCCTCTGAGAGAGAAAATTAAAAGGAGGAAAGGGGGGAGGGTTGAAGGTAGGCAGAGAAGTACAGAATATTCAAGAGAGATGTAGGACAGAGGAAGGGGAAGGAAAGAATGGTAAGATTTAAATGGAAGGGTGTGGGGTGGTATTGGGCGCTGAGCTCAATGATTGCAGCTCTGAGAGAACAGGCTATTCCTACCTTTTTGTTCATGTGTGTCCATACCAAGTTTTAACATGTTTAAATATACAGTAGCTATAATGCAGTTGTGGGTTATGTACTGTACATGAAAGGATGCCCACACTACTATTTGATCATTTTCTTTTTACAGCTCTTACAGATCATTATGAAATTGATTACACTAACTCAATTACAGGAACCATTCTTAGTTCTTTTACTGTATTTTCCTCTTTGCATCTGGTATTTTTGTGAATGTGTTTGGGTGTATGTCTTTGAGTTAGCTGTTTTGCCATCATGTCAGCTGGATCTTATTTACATTCCAGCCATGTTTTCCAGTAGCTCCCAAAGTGAGGCTGATTTGGTGCTCACTTTACAGAAAAAGCAGAGTGAAGTGAAGACCACCACAGAACATCAGCCTTTTTTTTTTGCCACTTATTGATCACATTTTCAATTGCGACACAAAAAGAAAATATAAATCACTTTCACGTACATTTACATCTAATTATGAAACCCAAGCTTACTGTTGCTTTATTGTTCTTTAGTTTGAATAGTCAATGTAATGCTCATCAATACTAGTCATTGGTAGAAATAGAAAGAATAAGGAAAATCAGTTGCAGTTTTTAAAACATTTTGGAAACTTCAAGCCATTGAAAATATGGTACGAAATGCTTATATTCATATATTCTAGATAACTATCTTATTAACCATCCCCAAACATTTGAATGACAAAACATTGTTTAACATTGTTTTAAAATAGTTTACACTATTACTAAAGCCAGCCATTGCAGGGCTCTAAGTCAACTTTTTTACTTGGTAGTACTGGTGCTCTCAGGTTACTGCCTAGAACAGTTACAATATACAGTATGTGTAAAATTATTTTGTATAAACAGAGGATCTGTCTTTCTCCTGCTGTGGCACAGCACAGTGGAGATAGGACTGGAACCTTTCAAACAAAAAATAAATTCACATAAAAAAAGTATATCCATCCATACTAAAACGCATATCACATGACCATTCACGTACACTGGGCATGCATGTGCTGGTGTAAACAGGATCTATCTTTCTCACGCCCGCACTCAGTCAAACAGAGATGAATTTAGTGAAGAAGAAAAAACTTTATTTTTCAAACCCAGTTACCAAAAGTGGTTTTATTTACATTGGCCACCAACAAAGAAACTCCAATGCTACAAGGCTGCTCTGCTACTAGTTTGCTATAGCCTAGGTCTTGCTCTATCAATCTCTCTCTCACACACATACACACACACACACCAAATTTACTTTAAAAAAAGAAGAAGTTACAAATCAAAGTTTTAAAACATTATGGGTCAACGCATGTCTCACTCGTTTCCCCTCGGTTTTGTTGTTGTCTGTTTTCACATTAGTAGTTCTGCTGGGTGGCTGGAATTGCCAGTTGTACTGGAGAGCAGCATTTATTTGTTCGTTTAGTTTCTTTGTGAACTTCACAATAATTGTGCAGAACAAAACAAGCATAGATAAGAAAAGGAAGGTCCTCCATGTTTGAAACAACTTGTTGGGATAGTCCAAATGCATTAGTGGTTTTCCGGAGTCTTCCCTCGTCACTTAGGTAATACAACATGCATGCTACCGTTGTAAGTACTAGGGCCCCCATCCCTAGTACTTACAAAGGTAGTATTAATTTTGGCTTTTTATTGTACACGTTTACACGTACAGATCTGCTCATCCAATCAGCATGCACCATTTTAAGATTTCAGTGAATCCGTCCTAAACGGATAGTGATACATTTTCGTGTACACGGTTAAACGTATACACGCTCCCTTCCCTAGTAAGTACATCCACAGGTGCCCTCATATTTGTTGTTGCTCCTTCCACATGCAGACAGTCTTCTCTGGACATTCGAAAGCTTTCTCGGCATTCCTCAGTAACCACATCTTTATTGATAAAATTCCTGGCCTCACCCAAAACCAGCACTCCATTTAAGGCTGATACCGCCGCTGGACAAGAGAATTGTTACAAATCGCTCTAATAATAGCTTGCCTCCTGCACATATAGGCAGTAGTAGCATTATACAATGCAGAATTTAACTGCACAACAGCTGATAGTGTAGACAACAAGGTCAGCAACGCCTGTAATTCGTTATCCATGTTGAATTAACCGCTGGTAGTCGAGGCTGATAGTTGTCGTTTGTTTTCATTCCGGAAAAGGGTCACGTGATAGGGGCGTGACAAATCAGGGAAGGACACGTTGTGACCGATAAGGTCCAACCAGCATCATTTTCAAAAGTCAACGTTTTAGGGGTTCAAAGATGATAAGTGTAAACATAGCAAAAGTTATGCGTTTTAAAACAAAAATGTATAACTGTGGCTGTAGCCTAAATGTTTTTTCCACCACAAAAGGTTAAGGTCAGACACAGATACTCAGTACAAGTTTCAATTGTCTTGGTTTTTAGAGACTGCACTAGTGCACAACTGTGTGTTAAACTAGTGTTAAACTACTGCACTCATTGTGTTGTAAGACCAGGTCTAAATACTCTTGACACAATTGTCCTCCCTTGCCTTTTCTCCTAGTTTTATACCAGCAGCCAGGATCTGGACCAGTAGTTATTCCCAGAACCGGCTCCAGGAGCCTCGCGGACGCCACCGGCTCTCAACCGTCATCCAGCCACTGCGTCAGAATGCTGGGGAGGTGGTGGACCTCACTGTCGATGAGGATGGTAAGATTAAACCTAGGAGATGTCTTTTATCTAAGTTATGTTTGCTAACTGTCTTCCTGTTTAAGGTCATGCCAATCATTCTTCAGCTAAGATCTTTTATTTTTCTTATCTTTTTGCCGGACCCCTTGGCCGGCCAATAACAGTGAAAGTCCCTTACTCCCTGACTCCCTCCCTGACTCCCTCAGTCCATTGTTGAAATGTGCGTGAGAGGTGGCATGAAGTAAGGGGCAGTATAAGGTAGCGACGCCAGGCGAGTGCAATAATTACCTAGGACAGAAAACTGCGCTACTCCACATCCATACGGGTGCCCCAATATGGTAGTTCTTGAGCAACATTGGTGGTTTCATTTTGATTAATGAATTGTGTGCTTTGACATAGCCTAGTTGACTAAAGTGAAACTGTGTTAGTAGCAAGTGTAGGGCCTACAGCAGCTAAACACCCCACCACATTTATTCAGGCTAACGTTATATGAATTCATAGATTAATCGTGCACTCTGACATAGAAACGGTGTTCGTGTTGCAGCTAGCACAAGGTATATTTGTAGGATAACCTCAAAGCGGCCAAACACCACCCAAGTTTGCTAACGTTAGTTAATGGCTAGCTCATTTGTTTGCTAATGTTACCTACTGTAGTTTGCTTGTCAGTAGCCTGTTTTCTTTTCTTTCTTTTCTGTTTGTTTTTGGGACCGTTCTGATCGTGTAGTAGTAAATTCGTTTATATGATGGCTTGCTCGTTTGCTTACTAGTTAACTTTTTTAGTTTTTTGACCGTTAAGATAATGATTGTCAAATTTTTACTGCATGGTCCAGGGTTACTCAATGTCTAGCGTTATCAGCGCTCTGTCCTTATTTTGCCACAACCCAAACATGAAAGGATCAGATATCACGTTCACCACTCACCAGGACTGCGTTCATTGCTTGCTCTGGCCTACAAATTCTTTAGATCTTCAAAATATAACATGACGTCATCTACCGTATCTCACGAATTAGATGTTAGTACAGCTTGTTTTGGAATGGCCATTGACATTTCCAAAAGGTATTATAGCTTCAACCTAGATAGCTTGACTTACCTTTAATACAAGCAGTAAATCCAAAAACTTTTGTAATCCTCTAATGACCTACATGAGATGTAATAGGCTACTTACTTTGTGTTTCAATTGTCATTTTTTCCAGGCCTTATTATAAATATTTTCTTATTTTGTTCTTAATCAAAGCAAGCACAGGAATTTGGCACAATAGTAGCAACATTTGGGGCCATGACTTAAACAAATCCACATTATATTTGCCTGAATCAACTGTGCAATTTAAGTAATTGTCTCGTTGACTTTCAATAGGGAGGATGTATCTTCTGGAACCTACATGAAAAGATCATGTCAATCTTTGACCCTGGTCTTTCTGTCCATTCCCCACTTACATTACATTACATTAGGGCTGCTCGATATGACGATCTATATCGTGGGACGATAGAAAAATGTCTATCATAGATATTTTCATCTGTCGTTTATATCGCTATTGTTGCAGAAACAGATGCAGACCTGCTTTACGTCAGCATTGTACGTCATTCCCTACCCCGCTTTACGTTCTCTACACGTGGACTGGAAAAACATACAAACACGGAGCGTGACACAGAAAGAAACTCAAATAATCTGACTCAGAACAGACCTCAGCCCAACCAAGACAAGATGAGGAACTAAAAGAATATTTTGTAAGACTGAACGTCACGAAGACACCAATAAATCAGGAGTGCCGTTACGACACAAAGACACGGTCCCGGCCGATATTCACCATTGCGAGAAAGGGCTTCAGAGAAAGTAGAAGAGGAGCTTCGCAGTGGGTCATATTATGCTGCAACAACGTGTATGTGGACGAGCCGAACGACACAGCCGTACATGAGCTAGCTCTTTTAACCTAATGAACTAATTGTGCTGTATTTTGTACTGCATGACATGTCATCTACATGAAAGAAGAAACGGCTCAATTTAAGCGAGCAGAAGTAACATTCCAAACAACTGCGTTGTTTTAATGCATGTTGTCATGCATTAACTTGCAGTAATGTTAAATTCAAAGCGTAACTTCATTGTATTATTGATAAGCGGCACATCCAAATGAAAATACCTAGTTAAAACGTTCATTTAAATGTTATTACTTAAATATGTCACAAACTATTTAAGAGGATTGAAATGGGACTACAGACTCACATACACTGTTATACATTCATGTAACACAAGATTGTTCTTAGAGGAAATCAACAGGCATTTAGGGCGCATTCTTACCTGCCTCGTTTAGTCTGTTTGAATCGCACTCAAGTGTGAGACCTTGTTTTGAGGTGGTCTCGGTCCGCTTCTAAACGAACTCTGGTGCGGTGCGTTTGTGGTGAGAACGTGATCCGACCTCGGTCCGACCCAACTGCAGAAAGCACTGTGCATGTTTGGACTAGATGAGCGCCAATGGCCAGCTACGCTGTGCATTAAGGAATGAAGAAGGCGAGCATTTCACAACATGCGAACATGATGAGTAATGGTGGACAAACGTGGCGTCGTGAGGAGGTGAAACTTTCGACAACACACAAGAACGGAAAAATCTTCTCTACTTCCCGGAGTTTCTTTCGAGTTTCCCTAATAGAAATCCTGACCAATTGGAGAGCAGTTCAGGAACTACGTTTTGCTCCCGCCCCAGACACATCTGACCAATGAGTGACATGAACGTTCTCATGTGGCTTGAGCGGCTGCATTTTGGTTCGCTTCACCAACCCATCAACTGATGCGGACCAGAGCAAAAGAATAGGTGTGAAAGGAAACCGAACCAGCTGAAAAACTAAACAATGTAAAATTCTCGCATCCGGTGCAAACCAAGAAGCTGAGAAGTGATCTATGAGGTGTGAAACCGCCCTTAGTGTACATTAAGTAAGTAATCATTGCTATTCGGATAATACTGTGTCTCTACAACGTAGCTAGAGCAGGGGCGTCAATTCACCAAAAGCCAAGGTATGGCACGGTCGGATGACATTACATCTGGCATCACGTGACAACCAAATCAAGTCCCTCAAATTCTCATTCCTTCTTAACCATGTAACGTTACTAGTGGCTCTGTGCCTGTAGTTAGCTACAACCATTTCATTCATACGATCGCGTCACCCTAATACAGTCAGAGCCTTGACTGATTCAATTATGTAAAACAACCCAGTTGAAGTGCAAGCACAGAAAATACAAGAACCCTCTGCCTCGACAAACAACCACAATTAGCACCAGCCTCATACAATACGCATTCAATATTAAAGAAAAATTGTAATCACATCACATATGGCACATAACCCGACAGACTAGGCAGCTTTCTGAAATTAATGCATTAATGCACCTGCCACATGCCCACTTCTTGGCGTTGATCACATGCTACGTGCCCATTTCTCGGCGTTGCTCATTGCCTGGAAACATCTGGCATACGTCTTATCAGGAAGGGGTGTTGATTCACTCGATTTTACTCTACTTAGTGAAATTAATGATTTTGACAATAGGATAATAAAAAAACTGAGAAACGTATAATTACAATATATTATTTTACATTGTCCAGGCAGCCAAGGTATCCACAGCTGCCATACCCAATTGACTCCCCTGAGCTAGAGTGCGGATGTTTACAGCTGTCGGTGAATAGTTTGCAGATAGGGTCTAAGGTCCAAAATAGCTAAAAATACAAAGTAAAGCATTAAGAAAATAGCACACAATTATAAATACAATAGCCTACGTTACGCTATGCTATTCAAAACAGTCACAAGCTACTCAAATGTTACATCATCAAATATTTTTGCCTAATATTCACTATCCATTTTTAATATACTTAATAATGAAGATGACTGTGATTTCCTGTAATGAACATGCTGTAGTAATTCAGTATTTTTCACACTCAGCATTTGTGGCACACTGATTACATTAATTTCACAAAACAGTTCTACTCTGTTGTAGGGCTGGATACATTCATTAGATTAATTAATGCCCTCATTAGAATAACTAGTTATGTTTAATATGTGCCTCTTGTTAAATTTAATTTGAAATCATCTAATATAATTTGCCAACGAAACGTCCAACCCCACAATTCAATTTCTGTGGAGCAATGACTAATGACTGACAAGATAATTATTTGGTCAATATGATAAATTAAATTGTAACGACTACAGTCAGGTCCTAGCTGCATATACGACTGGTAAAATGCTTGGAATGTGCTTTTACAGACTTGTTTCCACTGTTATTCCTCAAACTTACACGGTTAACGTGGCCAATTCCTGCACACAAATCAGCTGTTGCATCCACTGTCCATACGCTTTCTGACAGTGCCAGACATGTGAAATCAGCGTGAGAATATTATTTGAAGGCAGTACACTTTTTGAGTATCACTTGCATGTCCAGTCCAAACAAGTGTCCTATTTTACTGAAATAATTACTTACACAATTATTAATCTCTGCGAACCCGCAGAAAGTAAAATGCAATCAGCACATCCCAATAAAAGAAACAAGCTAAATGGGACTTGAGGGGTGATGGGCCAGAATTCCAAATTATGTAAAATTGTTAAATACAAGAAACATTGAGGTACATGCAGTTATTAATAAAAACATTTGCCGGAAACGGTATCTCTCTCTATCTCTCTTTCTCTCTCGCTGTGATTTGAGCCACCGCCTATATGTATTGCACAGCCTTTTCTGGCAATAGCCAACTCTTGTTTTTTTCCCCTTGTTTTGGCGGTCTCGGGCTTGGGTTCAGTATTGTATGTGATGATCTTGGGCTCTGGCTTCATCTCACTTGGGTTGGTTCAGTTCGGGTTTCAGGCCCGTTGAGAACTCTGGACTTATGTACAATGTGGTTCTCTTTATCGTCCGACGCCCATGACTGATAGCAAACTAGTAGAGCACTGAAATAGTATTAGCATTTCTTTGGAGAAGGAGGAGAAATCAATTTGTGAATATGAAAAGCAGATGGAGCGCGCACACTGGAATGCAAATAAGGTCTGCTCTTCTCCATGGCTTTAAGGCACTGTAGACGAGCACAAATGCCACAGTCCACATTAGGATTATTATTTTCCGGACAAAGTGTCCAGTTGGATTTTAGTTGGTCACACAAATGTAAAGAATTATTTTCATTTCACACATACTAATGCATACATCCACATGTTAAATAGTAGGCTTAGATGTAGACAAGTATTAATGTAATAGTGAATTAATAGGGTTTTGTTGACTACCGTTGAAACCTATTTGAAAACTAAAGTAGCATAAAGATTAAATTGAGTTTCCTTTATAACAGATTAAACTGGGCCAATTGAAAGACACCCACATGTAGGAGTGGGCAGTATGGCCAAAATGTCATCAGAATCTGTTCAGGCAGTATCACAATCCACAATCTGGATCACAATTGCCAGGTCTTGTTAATATCTACTGATTCTTCTGGTAATATAGTTCGAAAAATGTTAAGTACTGAAAAATGGTTTCAAGAGTGCAGTTACTTAATTTAAGGGCATGTATCACACTGGTAATTTGACAGTTTTTATTTGGAACACTCACCTAAACATTTGATAAAACTATAATTAAAACATACAATTAGCTCTGTGCACAAGTGTAGCGACAAACTTCCGTTTTCCCCAGAAGCCAGCACATTAGTTTCGGGTTTTACTTCCCCATCGCAACAAACATGTCCTCAAGATCTGCCTAAAATAAACGTAAACGATGTCCACCATATCGTTGATGCCTATTCCTCCGCTCCCAGAAGCAAGCGGGAAAAGGGATTCAAAGAATATATATCGAGCTATCTGCACAACTACGAGGGTAAGTAGATAAAGTTATCATTAACCTGCCAGCTTTTTAAAGTTTATTTATTTTGCTAGCTAGTTAACGTTAGTTATATTGCTTTGCATTTATTTATGATGTTAGCTTGACGTTTTTATTAATTTTTTTTAAATTTAAAAAAGGTAACTCTTAAATCTATACATGCTGAAAGAGTGGCTAGAGTAGGCTAGAGTTTACCTAGCTGGTCCACAGAAACTGGGTTAATGCGTTCACTGTTCATTAGCTCTTTTTTCATGTGTTCTGGTTCCACTCACTGGTGTTCTTGTGCTTACCTCAACTTAGTCATTCCTTTCAGGTGCACTCTGGTGTTCAAAGTATTAGGATAGCATGATTCAAATGAAAACAATGAGGAATCTAGATCTAGTGCAATTGACATTATACAACATACTCACACATAGAAGTACATAACATTTGATCTGTGATTATAGAATAGTATTAAGGAGGCCTAGACCGACTTCCTCACGTTTCAGGGAGATCTGTCATGTTGGACAGAACTCTGAAGAAGATCTGGCTGACTGGATACTGCGAGGGACCCATCAGACGACAGCTATGAAGAGAGGGCTCGAAATGGAGGCAGATGCTATCTGGGAGTACTGCCAGATGAAGAGGGTCAACCACTGTAATCCACCCCGACGCTCCTTGGCAGAAGTCATCTTTGACCCTTCAGAGCCATGTCAGTATGGTCTGATTGAGATGAAGTACACGAACATTGACTGCCCATATCTCAGAATGGAGTCAGGCAAATTGGAGCTAAAACAAACATGCTTACTACTGGCAGTGACAGATACTAATAACTGGAATGGAATGGTGTGATTTTGTTGTCTCGGCTGAAGAAGACATACTAATTCAAAGAATACACAGACAGTGAGGTGATCAGAGAGAAAGTAGACAGGTTTTATTTCCGTGTCTACATGCAGAAATGCCTGTAATGTTTGAAGATTGAGATAATATCAGATCTAATATGTAAATATTGTATATGTATGTTGTATGTAAATATGTCATATTATTGCATCAATAATTTTTAGCTTCACTGTTATGCACCAGTCATTTCTACCTTCACTGTTATACATCAATCATTTTAACTTTCACTGTTATTGGCTAATGTTTTTCATGATTAATAACACTGCCTTCCTACCACGTTAACACAATAAAAATGTAAATTGTCTAAGTGACTCCTGCTCTTTGTCATTTTAACAATGACAACTGTAACTTAATTATTATATTATGGTCGGTAATAATGTGCGCTCCTTTACTTTCACTTTCACTTTGTCATCCGCTCATATAAATAAAAGCACGGGTGCTAGTCGTAAAGTATGTTTTCACAAATTTTGCGACTGATAAACTGCTGGACATTATGTGCCAATAAAGGACTACCCTGTTTTGTCCACCTTGTTTGAGTACCATCTGCAAACTGAGCAAAACATCTCTGGCATGGAGGGATCAAACCGTCTTCCATAAGGGAAGAAAGTTTCTCCCTCGCTTCTTTTTAAAACACTATATATATAGTGTTTCACGTCCTTTTTTTAACAGATTGTTCCACTTCTCTAGACGTTGCAGAATGGAGACGCATTAAAGTAGGTAATTTCATGTAGGACTACTACATGGGAGCAAGAGCTCCGTCTACATACGGATTTCCGTCAAAACTGAATTATTTGTTCGTTTATTTACTTGCGTTTGGTCAGTTTCAGTTGACTGCCACCGCGTTTCCACTTTTCACTTTGTGTCATGGATGTAACGTTATTGTTGGTTGACATCATCGTTTGAATTATAAATGAATACAACCATTTACATACGTTCACAAGGGAATTCCAGGCTTCAGAGACACAAGCCGGTGCAGCAAAAAGGGTTAAAAAGTCAAAAGACGTTCTCTCTTGGGTCAGGGAATTTATTACTTCCGTCACAGTAGTACAAAGAACACAAAGTCCACCAATAGTATTAGGAAAGTGTAAAGCATGGTACATTTCACCGGGCTTTCTGAACAAACACACTGCACAGAGTTTTTCTGTATATAGAAATTCACGGCTGCCCTCACTACCCAGAATGCAACACTCTCAAAGCAACAGGCAACATTTGATCTGTCCTATACTCTATTGTCAATACAAAATATTATAATTTTTCACTTACAAACTGCTTTGAGCACTGTTTATTCACCACCATAATGTGTTGTTATGCAGATTACATGTACGATACACGATGTTGGACAGAACTTTGATGTATGGTACACAATGTTATTTTGGGCTGGTAAAAGTTTGGCGGGTAGACTTTTTCATCCACCTTGTTCTTTCCCTTCTACTATTGCATAGAAGCTTAGAGGAGGGAGACCCACAGCTCTTTTCCTGAGTGTGAGCGTCGTCATTCCTCTTTTTCAAATTTGCACCTGTTTAAACATTTTTCTCTTCTTTTTTTCAGATCTCTCAGTTGTCCCAACCACCTCTGGCAGCATTCACCCTCAAACAGTCAGGTCGTCCTCGTCATCATCTTCCCATCTTGCCTCTACCTCAGAGCTCAATGATGCCCCAGGCCCTTCCACTAGCTGCCCAGGCCCGATCCCTGATGGTATGCACGCACAGAGGTCAAGTGGCTCTACTCGCACAGCCACAGAGGGTAAGGCAGGACAGGGCCTCATCTCACCATAAACCTTTTTTATTTTTTTATTTATTTTTTTGTCATGAAAAATTCTAACCTCCTATGTTTATCTCGCTCTCATCAGATGACAGCAGACCAAGTTTGTCAAGTACAGTGGGGGAGAATGCAGGCACGGCCATGCCCAGACTCCCATCCTGCTGTCAGCAGCACTCCCCGTGTGGAGGGCCCTCCCCTGGTCACCTGTCCCTGAGCCACTCCCATTCAAGCTGCTTCCAGGCCTCATCCTCCCAGCAAACCAACAGCTCCCAGCACGGCCACGGCCACGGCCACAGCCACAGTCACAGTCACAGCCACATCAATGCTCACCACTTGCTCCTCCACCACACAGACCCACAGCCTGCAGCCACCCTGCCCTTCCAAGAGGCGAGCTGCCCTGTGGAACGACCCATTGCTCTGCCTGCACCCTGTGCTGGAGTTGGCAGCAGCGGCAACAGTAGTGGTAGCAGCACCACAACCCACTACCACGACCAGGTACGCCTGTGCTGCATTCAACACCAAAGTAGTTATGATATACACAGTAGTCACAGTCCTTATTTGCTTTTATGTTTTACAGAACCCTTTGTGTGTCAGGTGAGTCAAGGAAACAGTAACTATCTTAGGAATGATGGGCGAAGTCCTAGAGGGGAAATTGTGAGAAAGCAGGTCTGTGGGAATTATTTGTTGTTTTGTTTTCTGTTAGAATGGTGGATGTTTTAAGTTTCTACTTGCTGTTTTGGTCTCCCAAACTCAAGTATACACCTGCCAGTTAAGTGAATCTGTTTGATAGTGACTCATTACAACATTAAACCATATTTGTATGGTTATCTGTTCTCACTAGTTTGTTTTGAAGGCTTTGTGGATCATTAAAGTTCAGCTTCATCAGCTTCATTTGCCACTTTAAAGAGGGATACATACAATTTCCATTAATCACTTTGTTTCATAATTGACTCATTACGTTTCATGTTACTAACTATGTAGAGTTAACATTGCAAGCCATGTTCCTTCTTGAAGATGGTGAGAGGTCATTTTTGACTACTGCATATTGTTGTTGTCACAGACACAGTCTTAATTAGATGTGTCTATGATAATATTTTTTCTTCTTTACGAAGGAGGGCACCAGTAGCAGCTCTTAACTGTACACTGTCATGCTTTATATTTTATATAAAGGCTGACAACCAACCTGCAATAGGCCTTAAACCTGCAAATAGCTGAGATCTTAGCATAAAGATAATGAAGGATCTTGTTAAAAGCCTGCCCTCAAGTGAAATCTGGCACTGAATAATTGACATTGTTAGAGCTACATAGGTCGTTATTTACTGTCAAAGTGGGGCAGTGTGTTGGTAACAGGCTTGTTAAAACATAGCGAGTGATCATGTTTAGTTGGGGTAATGGGGCGTCTATCTGCAGGCCAGATTAGGGGCGTTCTCAGCGGTCTTTACTCCCCCTCTTTGTCTCAGTTACACTGGATCCTCAATAATTTATGGGGGTTTGGGGGCAACCAAAAATGGGTCATCAAGAAGTTGTTTACATGTTGCAGGCACAGGGCAAAATCCCTCACCCTTTGATGAGGGGTGACTGTTCCCTCAGCTATATCTTACAGTAAGTAGGCATACTGCTTGAATGAGGTGAGAAGATCATTTATGTGTCAACGCGTTTAAAATGTCGCTCCAATTATTTCCCCTAACTTCCTCTAATATGTCAAAGCTACAGTATGCAACATTTCGCCTTGAGGCAGGAAGTGTATTGCTAGTCCCACCCTTCTCCCCCTCAGTTGGTGAAGTTCACACCCCAACACGTGTCACTCATCTTGATGAGCTGTCTACCTTGAAATGGCATTTAGCCTGAGGCAACCGGCATCCATAAAGCCACAGGCGTTAAAGAGTAGAAACAAAGAAGAAGAAACAAATGGCCAAAGCAGGCAATCTACCAGAAAAAAGCAGTGCCAATGTTGACCCATGTTTTTGAACGGGACTTGTCTGCTGCACGTTTATCTTTACTGTTCTTTCTTTTCTTACTGATTTCCACCACTGTTGTTGTTGCTATGACTTATGCCACATGCACGTCATATCGGAAGAAGCGAAAGAACCGAATGACATCTCGTCGTTACAACTTGGCAGCAGTCGCACATTTAACTCGTTGGAATGCCCACATCCAAAATAGTTGTATTGTAAGCAGGGCTTGAAATTAACTTTTTCACTTGATAGCACTGGTGATCCCAACTTCAAAGTTAGGAGCACCAGCAAAAAATGTAGGAGCACCAACAACATATGTACTGTAATGTTTTTTTATTGATAAAAAATGACAACATAAAACTCTGAAAGTAGCCTTAAAAACGCATAATAGGCCACAACTGGGGCTTTACGCAATATCCTGGGGCCAGGATTTAATACTTGGTCTCCTGGCTCTCTGTCCCACTTCCATCCATCTCTTCACTGAGACCGCAGCATCCAACGTCTCCAGAGGAGGATCCTCTACACTGATTCAAATCAGATCTTCAACCGTGTTGGGGTTTAATGCAGATCTGATGTCCGACTTGATGCACTTGTTGCACTTGTCCACAATTGTTGAAGAGTTGACTGTTTTCCCCCGATATTGATTAATGCAGTTGGCAATCAATGTTTTTTTTAATAAAAAATAAAAAACGTATACTTTTCTTTCGTCATGTATTATTATTATTAGTAGTAGCCTAGGAGAGGTGTCTCACATAACATAATCAGGACGGTCTCAATAACAAAAACACTCCGTGATTGGAAGGCTGTTTGATCAGAATTTCATGACACTAGTTTGTTTTATGAAAACATTTTGAAACAGTAAAGTATATTCTATTATATTCTAACCTATATTTACCTCCTAACGTTAATCCGTCATAACTGCTTGCTTACTTATAAGCAGCTACCCGAGTTTCCGACCAGTGTCATTGGCCTCTGTGGCTGTGACGTCATGTTATGGTTAACTGCGTGTACACACCAAAATTCAGGGTGTAAACGTGTAGAAGAAAAAGCCCAAACACCTATTCCTAATGTACAGTAAGTAACACTGAATATTTGTGGTATTACAAGTGAACTTCATATGGCAATATTGCCATTGATAACTGCAGGTACATTAACCAATCTCTGCGCTTAGTTAAGCTCTCATGCTTAAACTGTGTCGACTCCGTTACAAACGCAGTTACTTGTCATCTCCGTCACACAGGCATCACAATTTACACGGTGCATTGCGCCACTCTCATACATTACTCGTTACTACATCAGTAACGTTACTAAAATATGCCGTAATCGTTCGCTTATGCTTTTTAGCTCTTGATAACGCTAGCTAGCTGCGAAAGGGAGTGATTGAAGGCTAATCTCAACCGATCTAGAATCAGCATTAAAGGTAAGAACCTCAAACTCACGTCTGATTGGTTAGAATTGTTCCTGTCACAAGGCATACTAGCGAATGTGCAGAAAAAGGGACGTTCAAGTGAAGAAAAGAAACATTGAAAAAGACCGGTCGCACCAGAACAATTATTTACACTCGCACAGATGCTCCCAATTATATTTCGAGGTCGCACAGACTAAATTCCGGGAGCATATGCGACCAAAACAGGCGCAATTTTGAGCCCTGGTAAGTGACTAAATTGTATGTGACATTTGCACCCACATATTCAAAATGAAAGCAAGTTAGTACATCACATTTGATACCCAGATATTTGTGGTTCACTGTTTATGAACTCATACAGGTTATGTTCTAAAAGGGGGATCATGCTCTCTCAAAATGGCATATTGGTTTAATGCACCATTGAAGCAGTGTGCCCCTCTTCCTTCTCTAACACCTCTGTCTTCTTCCCATAGCAAACTCTGCCAGTGGACCTGAGTAACAGCAGCGTGCGGAGCAGTGGAAACGGCGGGGCTGGTTTCCATGGTAGCACCTCAGCCTTCGACCCGTGTTGCCCGGGCTCCACCTCACGGCCTCCTGCTTATGTTTCCCAGGCCACTCCTGGGCCCAGCCAGCCAACTGCAGTGGACTCGTTCAACTCCTCCCTGGTGGCTCAGCCCCAGCCCCAGCCCCAGCTGTCCTCCTGCAGACATTACATGCACCCCTCCTGTGAGTACACACCATCGTCCAGCAGTGGAAATTATAGACATTCACCACTGGTTTGATTTCACTGATATATACAGTATACTTTTTTTAACATTGAAAGATCTACTGCTGTATTTTGAAGATGCATTGATTAGAGCCATGTTTGCAAAAGTATGCAGACAGCTGAACTCCTGAAACCTTCTGCTAATAGTAATTAACAGAGCCTGATGGTTAATGTGCCAAGTGCTGTGGGAACTACACCAGGCAGGAGCCGTTAATTGCTCTTTCTACCCAGAATAGCTCAGTATGGTGTGAAGCAGTGTGGCGAGGCTCCTTGGTGGGGATGTAGTGAGAGAGTTAGTTGCAGCTGGTTAGAACAACTGCCTGTGCTCACCTCGCTCAAGTCTCTCGCATGCCTGTCCTCCTCCCTTCTTTACTGCTGGTGGTTGGAGAGGTAGCAGGGAAGTCTGCACAGAGAAGCATCATTAAATACATGAGGTTACTATTTATGAAAGGGATATCTCAACATTTAGAATTTTCATGCATTTTTCTTCACCAGAAACCTGTCACGTCACAGAGGAAACATGTCTGTGTCAGCACTTCAGTTAGTCAAAAAGTGTCTTTGATGCATTCTCAGCATGACTTGCTAACAAACAAGCTTGGTGTTAGCAGCACCATTTGGTTTGCATGAGGAATAAATACCTAGATGTTTGTCTGGTAGCTTAAGGACAAATGTAGGACCCACACACACACACACACACAATTTCACTCAATTTCATAATGTCAAGTCATCCCTTTAATCATGGGGTAGTGTAAGAAAGGAGGTTACTAAATATTTCCTCTTCTCTCTTCAAATCCAGATGGCCCTCTATCGCGCTCTCTGCACCATCAGCCTCCCTCCTCCTGTCCCCATTCCCATGGAAACCCCCCACCTCCACCTCCACCCCAGCCCCCTCCACAGGGCGAATATGTCATTCCCCACCCTGTCCACCCTTTCCAT
>OMOT01078149.1:0-11509 GCA_900312575.1 Acanthochaenus luetkenii
CCCGTTGCTTCCTGGCTCGTCCCATCTCGGCACTGTACAGTTATTGTTCACTGTACAGTTATTGCCCGCATTCTCCACCACATGTGGCAACCCGCCTCTCATACGGGTCCCCACCACTGCCAGAGATGGGAAATACAGGAAGCAACAACTGTCCAAACGGGGTTAACGAGTATAAACAGCTTTAATTATCTGGTTCACTGTTATCACCATATACAACCAGCCAGCACAGAGTCAGGGTTTACGGCAGGAGAACAGTCTTTACAGGTAGGCCGGGGTCAAGGCTGGAGAAGGGCAGTAGTCCAGGCACAGGGGAGGCACCAGAAGGGTCCTCGGACGGTCAGGGGTCTGGGCACACAGCGTACCCCGTCTTCCACTCCGGCATTCACTCTCTCTCTGGTCCTCCACTTCCTCACCTCTACTCCCTCTCTTACTCCACACCTCCCCCGTCACTCGCTACCTTTTCCCTAACTGTCTCTTCCTCCTGCCCACACTTCTTCCTTGTCTTCGTTATGAGCCACCCTTGAGAGTCACTTGAGTATTTCCTGCCTCTTCTTATAGGGCTCGCTCTCTCCCCTGATTGGCCCTGTGCTTCCCTACACTTTCCTCACCTGCGTGGCATCTAGGCTGAGTAGGGAGAGCACTGTGCTTGGGCCCTAGAGAGAGAGGAGCCTGGCTAACCTGCCTCTGGCTGCCACATATATATATAATTATTCATGAATGTCTCATTGTATTAAGCTTTCACGCATAAAGGTTATTTCATTTTAAAAGTAGGCTTCCCACAGTTTAGCTATCAAAATTATTTTAAAACAAAGCTCATTAGAAAATAAAAAAGTAATGTAAAAAGCCAATATCCAGTATTTTACTTTGTAAACCAAGAAACCAGCAAGGGTAACTTCAAGTATAAGTTAGCTATTTAGGACCCTATTTAGGACCCTATTTGGCGACTTTCTACCATGCAACTGACACATATAGACCATCATTTCATGATCGGTTCAGTATTGATCTTGCTACAGATTTACTGGAGGCTCTCACTGGGCTACAATAGAAGTCTATTGGGCAATCGTAAATGCTTTGGAAAAACTATGACAAATGTGCTTTTCTGAGACGGAAGTTCTGGGTGTATTCTTACAGGTCTCAGTATGCTCTCCTGTGAAATGTGAAATTTTTACGTGCTTGGCATGGCTTGGACATATGTATTCACCTGCCGCTTATTTTCTCTGCTCCCACGGAGGAATATGTGTCGGGGGAGGGGAGGGGGAAATGCTAGCTGTTTACCAAACTGGTGAGCAGCCTGCGTTTCTTTACCTGCAGCAACGTAGACTACTATTAGGAGAAAAAACTTGGGACGATGGATTCTTATAATGATTACGAAAACAAAACATGATACTTTCACTTTGACGACAATGGCTACCGCTGAGCCAGAATACACGGACACTGAACTCGGACACGGATGAGAAGAGAGGAAGATAAGAGAGAGAGGCTGACGAAGGTGCGCAGCCATGTGGATTCGCGGCCGAGGCTAGAACAAGAATTTGGGGGGATTTTTGGTGTTCTTGCAAGAGGTGCAAGCAGATGCCCAGAGAGTGGGACCGTTTATGTTGTAGAGAGTGGGATCTGTTGCTACTAAAGGCCATTGAAAACCTGGTTGTATCCATGGATGACACTGGATCATCTCCAGCACAACCAAGCCTACATTTCACAGGAGAGCATAGTGGGACCTGTAAGAATACACCCTGAGCCTCCCGTCTGGGACAAAAAAACATGTATCGTACTTTTTCCAAAGCATTTAAGATTGCCCAATAATCTTATATTGTAGCCCAGTGAGAGCCTGAAGGGAAACTGTAGAAAGCTCTATACTGAACCGATCAGTGAAATTATGGTCTCTACATGTCATTTGCATGGTACAAAGTCCGCAAATACTGTCTAAGGTCCAAAATAGAAAACATATCCTTTAAGTAACCACAGTAAGTGCTCTGGACTTCTGTCTCTGAACTATGTGGAAAAAAGTGTGTTTTCCCTCCTGGCTGTCAACTATTACCAATTTCATTTTTTCATAGCCATAACCTTGGCTTTTACATTAATAACAGACACCCAGGAAACAATGATACATTAAGGGCTCTCAATTATCAGAACACATGGGACCCTGGGGCTGAATTCCCTATTCAGTCTTCTCCCCTGTGCACTAACATGCCATCTAACAGACGAGCTACGATGCTGTACTTCTCTACACTCACTTAACATCCTGCCTGAAGACAAGATATGTCTGGTTCCCATTCAGGTAATGTAATAATGTAATTGAAACAGAAAAAAAAAAGAAGCATGGAATATTATCCAAAGGTTTTTCCGGCAATGTAAAAGTGTTTCAAGTGATAGGCTGTAGTTTATTGTTCTTGGCGATTGCTATGATATTACCATAAACAACAACTATCTACATTTGTGCAATATATCCCTGCTTACTTACTTCCCCAGGGCAAAGCACTCCAGTCTCACAGTGACTCCTTTGGCAGCCAGAACAGATGTAGGGAAGTGCACTTCAATTTTGGGCTCATATTCGCCCATGACACCTGAAAAGGGTAAGAAAGAGGAATTACAGAACCAAGCAGATTGTAACAGCTAATGACACCCTATCCCTGCCATTTTCTTCCCATTTTTAGTTGCACACAGAGACTGGGAATTTAAAAACTGGGAATGCACGCCTCCCTTCGGCCCTGGAATCTGTCTTGCTAGTTGTTAGTATGTGAACCAAAAATGCAACAACTGAAAAACAAAATGTAGTAGCAAATCTAAATTGCCTGAAGTATCCTGGTGTTAAGAGCCCTGCTTAGCTCCTATAAATACACATGGTACATTAAATCATGCAGTCTACAGGTCTGGGACTGCACATTACACACACGGCTATCCACCTTTGTTATTTTCAATCGCTCTTTACACACTGTTCATTAATTAGATAATATGGCAGCAATGAATACAAATGAATAAAGTAAATGTATTTTCTTTAGGAGCTTAGAGTTATTGCAGTCAAGTATGTAGCATGCAACTACATACATACAGTATTTTGGCAGTGGCATTAAAATGTAAATTATTCCATGTTTAATTTGACAAAGGGTTCCACATACATGTGTACTCAAACAATATATGGTATTTATTACTATAGTACATGTGTAATACATGTACTATAGTATGGGTTAGCTAGGTGTATCACAAAGCATCCATCTATCCATCTTCAACCGGTTATCTGTCGGGTCGCGGAGGTTGCAGCTCCAGCAGGAACACAACACAATGCATGGTATATTATAACGTCAAGGTTATTTGGAAAATGCAATACAATTTATGTAGGAGTTAGTGTATTGCCATGACTTTACACATCCACAGAGCCTATAAGAAATGGTAAAAATGCTCAAATGTCATGGTGTCACAAAAACAAACCATTAAGCTGATATGCTCACAAAGCTCATCATTCAAATATTCACAAATGGCAACATGGAATAGTAGGGTATTTTCTTTACGAATTAGTAATCCACTTTACAATTTGCAAAGATATTTGAAAGGACGAAAGTGAAAGCGTGTTATCCGTATTGCTAAGTGCCACTAACACATCCTCTCTTTAAGTCATAGCCAAAGGACATGTTTTCTTTGTTTATTCATCTGTATGTTAAGGGGGCCATCTATATCCATTTGCCAGGAAGATATGTCAGATGGCATTGAGTAAATTTGCAATAACAAAGGAAAACACTCTCATCCGGGATCTAATTACCATTATCCGTCTTATTAAATGGGAGATTGTGATATGAATATTGCATGAGGATTTTCCACTCTACACAGGAATTTTAAATACGCACACAAGCATTGCTTATGAGCACCACGGATGGACACACTACTAACCCCAGCACCTTCTTGAATTCACAACCAGACATATCAGACCATTTACAGTGCTGCTCCAGGTGCAGTGGAACGTACAAGATCAGTAAGACAAATGACCAGCATGACATTTGAGAAACCATAATTACATCCTACATGTACCTGACACTTTTTATGTGATAAAATGAATGCTGTGAAGAAGGAAAAGGGTTATTGAATTGTGGGCCGCTATGTATGGAAAAGGAATTTTATGATATTTGTTCCAAATAACTTTTCAATTTCAATCTCATTCTCAATATTTATGGCTCCAAAGCAGCCCTTCACATATAATGCATTTGCAATATTTCATTGGCTCATGCCATAGTATATTCAATATCATATTCAGTCTCTGCAGTGGTTGGACTTGATAGAATTTAGAAATAGTGTCTATGCTTGGCGTGCTAAAACACTACTGATCTTCATTTGTAGTGACATTTTTTTTTGTTTTTCTTTGTTCTTTTGGCAAGCCATTCAAACCAATTTCATAATATGATGCATGTTCTGAAATGTATCCGAAACTCCAAGGTTTAGCAAAGAACAAGAGAAGCTTTATTAGGCCTCTGCTCCAGTTAGAGATGGATGATTTAAGTAGGTGCATTTCAGCAATACTAATGCCAACAAAAGCTTTGAGACTTAAAAACACATTTATAACACACACCACCTGCATTAAAACATACACCAAAGGATATATATTGGCTAACAAATTATTATACAGCATCCAAAGAGAACCCCTGTGGATGTGACAATGTTTCTGTAAATAAACGCATTCTGATAGATTACGGCGATAGAATAAAATGCAACGGTGGGACACAACTATATCAACTATTGCTTAACTAACTGCACGTGCGAATTTCTTTAGAATTAGCAGAAACAGCCAAAGTCTACAGAAAATGTAAATCATGGCTTTTGATGACTTCAAAGGATATATGAATACTTCCAAGTCATTGCTTTGAGCTGTCAAGTCTTTCCAAGGGTGAACGCAGCATGAACTACAGCCACATCCACAAAGGCAGGGCAGCTAGTTGTAACAGAGTGTGGCATGGAGGAAGATAGAAATAGAGACATACATATTCTTGATTTCAACTGTCAAATCCCCAGCTTTCCCCAGTCCAAAATATAATTACATATTTGTTAATAATCTTTCAGCTAACTAGTGACCAGACCATCGCTGGTAGTGTAATTCTGATGACTGAAAATAAAGCAAAACTTTTTTGGAACAATTCCTCTTGGGGATGGAGCAGAATTACAACAGTAGATCAACATGCAGGCAGGAAATGCGGGACATTTACACTTGCTGTATCTTCTCAACAAATACAATAAATCCAGAATATAAATTAAAATTGTTTTTTTAAATCACATTTAGCTAAAGCCTTGAAAGGATTAACCATATAAATCCAGACTAAGCAATTCCTTCCAAACATCATTGGTGTAGTTAAAAGATTGTAAATTGGTGTCATTTATTTTAATGATGGTAGAGGTTGTGTACTTTCAGGGGAAACAGGATTTGGATTTGACTATGCCACTGAAAATACGTTATGTAATCTAACTGACATCCAGTATGGTTATTGGTCTAAGATCTTTAATAATAATTCTCAGCATAGTATGGAAAACATGGCCCTGAGGGGATGACGTGCCCCTGTAAACATTATGCTGCACTGATACAACTGTCAATATGAGAAAATGTCTTAAGACAATAATAAAACCACCAGGGCTGTAGTCCCAGCAGCAGACATACGAATGGTCTGAGCTTGGTTCAAAGTCTTTATCGTTCTTCTTCTGCAGAGCACAAAACCATGGGCCAGCTTTATTGGGAATTTAACATTTTTAAAATAAACGACATAAAATAATATTTGAATATTCTTCCACTGTGACATCTGGTGCTCAATGTTTTTTAAGGCCGATAACACATATTATTGAATTTTCATGCTGAAATATTCCCCCCCAAAATCACAATTTTGTAAATTTAATTTGGTACTGATATTCTTGGCAGGGTGGAAAAGCCCCCGAAACAGGATTTGGACCATACATTCTTAAGCAGCTCTTTAAGGCAGGGTGACCTATTCAATAGTACAGGAAACTCTTATAATCATTCATTTACAGAAAACATTTTTTGGTATTAATAAATGTTACATGCAAAGAAAATACAATTTCATTGCAGGTTTTATAGACTGTTTTCATGCATACTCCCATCACATCAGACGTGCAAGACATGTCTTGCTGATATCTGGGCAATATTATCAGTCTAACCCTAGTGTAAAGCTATTTCACTATAATATTTAGACTTTTTGACACATGTAAGCTTAATGTGTTCTGATACAAAATCACCTGTCACTGCTATCCACTGTGATATTATGTACTTTTCTTTTATTGCAAATTCAACATATAATAGAAAAAGCTATGTGCTGTATGCCTGTCTAATAACAGTGCATTAGTCCAGAGTTCTGTGCTTAGCTCTGCTCTGCTCAATGTGGATTGCGAAGTGAAGATCAATGGCTTCCAGCAGGGTGTAATGGAGCCCAGATGCTTGTTTTGATTAAAAGAGTCAGGGCTGGAGCACACAGTGGTGAGCCACACACAGATCCAGCTTGAACTGTCTACTCTGTAATAATCACTCACTTTTACTGAGGCACAGATTGCGGTGTCTGATTGGTCAGACTCCAATGACTGAGGGGCGCATGCAGCCTGGGAACATTTGGATGTCTGCTGTGAGGTGTGCCAATGTAATTTTCAGCATTTTAAACCCAAATTCACAATATATAAGGTTGTTGAACATCCATGAGATTTGCAGAGCAAGAGCTGCCAAGACATTCTTTGGCATAATAGGCCTACAGCTGTAGAGATTTTATTTGGCCATGTTTGTGTTACTGGTGAGAGGACCCTCCTCCAGCCAACATATCATAACCACATGTCACAATATGGCTACCACAAATTGACTTCTTCTCCTCCATCCGTGGTTAACAAACAAACATCGTTCTGTTTCTTCATCAACCAATGTATCATATTAGAACACTGATATCAGGCTGACCACATGCCCTTCTCATTTTGCATCTTGGTTAATGAGAGGAACAAACCGATTTAGCATGGTAATATGCTTAACATTATGTTCGTCTCTGAGGACCATTTCGCACCAAGTTATGCAAATACTGAGGAAGAATCTTGCTGGAAGGGATGTAATCTTTAGGAGGTAAATTTGTGTTGCAACATTTAGCGCAACCTGGTTCCTAGGCACAGAGGTCCTTTCACAACTTCGCCGGGGATGTAATCTCAATGGTTCTTTGAAACCTGTATGAGGTGATGTACATTTCTCTGTGTAGTCAGATGTCAAGGCTGTAGGTGAAACCTGCACCTGAATCCAACAAACAGCATGTCCCCTGAGAGGCTAGTATAAAAGAGTGAAATCCCATCCACAGCAAGGGCCATTGAATCAGTTAATTGTATGCTCGGAAATGATTTCCCTGATGGCCAGTTTCACCAAAGTACATTGTGAGTGAATAAAGCTCCCCTCACTAATGTTAAAGCATTGCTCACTATCTATTTTGGGTGTGTATGGAATTCATAACACCTTCCCTCAACATGAGGCTCACTGGAAAGCAGAAGAAGACCTTTAATGACCAGATGTGAGCTCACATTTTTCCAAACACATTACAATATAGTAAAAAGCAGCAGAATAATGTAAAATCTGCTTTTAGATTTCCGTCTGCGCTGACCGAATTCAGAGCCATAAAGAACTGTGCTAGATCTCAAAAAACCTTTTTATGCTTTTAAATGAAAAGAGAGGGCACTTTGTGATAATTTCAGCAAGGCAAAACTGTAAGGTTTAACCAATGAAATCCATTAGCTTTGATCTGGCCAATGCATTCATCCAAATCAGGACCCATCACCAACAGCATGAGACTGTATGTCTGTGAGCCTCACCATCGGTTTTCAGCATCAGAGGTGTTGGCGGGCTCAGGACCCGAGCGTTGGTCACCATGTTCTTCACCAGACAGATGTAACTGCCAACGTCCGAGGGTTGCACCTTGGAGATGTACAGGTTCCCAGTTTCTTGGGAGATGAAGCGCCGACTGTCCTCCGCAACGAATGAGGGGAACTCATTGAACACCCAACTGTACATAATATCTGGAAAAGCAAGGAGAGAACATACAGATTGTGTAATGGTAATGCCAAAGAGGGTGTACATAAAATGTTTTTAATGATGACACAGAGGTTAGAGCTGTAATAGATTGTTTTGTGACTGCAGCAATGTGTTTTTGAGATTGATTTTGCGGGGCTTCACACAATTAGAAAGTATTTATTAGAGAGTATTTCGTTGGGTAATAATATGTTTAGAATTTTGAAAGTGATTTCATTCATCTTTTTTCAATAAATGTTGATTTCTTTACAGATGCAGGGCCTTGAAACGTATTAAATAAAGACGCAATCTCCGTCAACTAAATTGCGTTCAGGTTTGATAGATCACAGTGCGTGTGCTACATTAACCCATTTACATTTTCTCCTCCCAGTATTGTGCAAAATAGCGTGTAAACGGCCCATCTTGCACATTCATTGAGGCAAAAGTACTAACCGGATAAGGCGTGTTATTTTGCACATTTGAAAGACATGAAAGTGTACCTGTGCACAGAACTGCTGGCCACTTCTTAAACATAGAGCACACATTGCACATACAGTAGGATCCCATCTGAGACAACTCAAGCCTGTTTCCACAGGAGCCTCCCAAAGGGTCCATGGTTTAGCTGCTATTTTAGCTGTATCCAATAACAAGCTTGCCACAAAATGTAATGATCCAATTTTGCCATGTACTTTTCTACAACAAAAATGTCGACTGTAAATCTTTTAACCGACACTCAGTCTTTTTCACTTTCAACCACGCATAGTAATAGTTGCTGAAAACTAATGCATATGGAATGTTTAAAGTCTAAAACTCCAGGAGTTTGTGGCAAAAAATGACTTCTGGACCCAAGAAGGTTATCGTGGTCACACTTTATGAAAGAGCAAGATTATTACATGCACTGTACAAATATGGTGTATATTTCACTTGAATTGCAAAAACAAATGAAGCAGCTCTGAAATACAATTTTAAGAAAAAGCATAAAAAAGATTTGTGAGGATTTGTCACACTCTCTCAATGGAATACCACTGTATATAACAATCCACTTAGAACAAGTGACACTGTGAAAACTGCCACTGATAATATAGTACTGCATTGAAAACACTACTGCGGTTACTCACTGCTTAATATGTGGCTAAAACACCTAGAAAACAATAATGGGAAGAAATAATAGGAAAATTAGATCTGTGCAGTGGTAAAGCTTTTGCTTGGCCATCAACATAAAATGCCTGCCAGACAAGCATTGCCTGCAATACCTTTAATCAGACCAAACTAGATAGACCACAGCAAAGGATATTTCTGACTTTATATCTAATCATTGCTAAAAGATTATCGAGCTATTTGCATCTAGGTTGAGTCTTTCGTATTTTATTCATGACAAACAGTGTGGGATAAACTCCCTATCCCTGGCAGACATGGCAGCACAGATGTGCTTGGGAATTTAGTATTCTTTGTGATGTATGCTGAGATACAAATCAAATGAAAGATCACACAAAATGCTTGTAACAAAATAATATGTGGTTTTTCAGAAAACACAACAACTATAAAATGCCCAAAATACACACAAAAAATAAGAATATGATAAACATAGAACAGATAGTTTGATGTCATGCTGTTTGCTTGTCTACTGTGCATAATTCTACACAGCCACATCCATCACTGTGTACCGGTATATAAAAAATAAAGACTGTTGTCATTATTAACAAATTAATTTGTTGAAGACAAACCAATGTATCCCATGATATTTGCATAATAATATATTCGGCATCTATAATTACCGGTCTATTCCGGAGAAAAAAGGACTCCTATATTTTCTTGAAACTGCCGAGGCCTCCTTGGTAAATAATGAATAACTGCTAACTGTTTCAAAAATGCTCAGATTTATAAGTGCATTTCACCTCAAGTCAACAGTTGATCTGAGCTCAACGTTAGCGTCTGCAGTGAGGTAGAAAATTGAATCGATTACAGGGTTAGGGTTTTTTTCAAACGCTATGTCAACAGATTAATTAGCAAAGACAACATTATTTGCTTGCTCTCCTCAGAGGACTATTAGATAACATAGCACCGGTTGCACTACGGACAAGGAAGCACAGATGTAGTAACAAGAAATGTGAACAGGGTTATAATCCAGAGTTTGAGCTACCACACAAACGATTTGATTACAGCATAAATTGCACTCAATTGAACATGCGCTACGATGAATTAGCATCAACAAAGAGAGCCAGCAGAGTTCCAGTGCGTTTTACTCAAAGGTCATCATACTGTTACTTCATAAAGTATAACATTGTTTACCAAACACACACATAAAACGTGATCACATGGGTTCAAAGCATGAAATGGAAAATAATAAACTCTTCACATCTCAGTGATTCCAAATTATTTTCACTTATGAAACCTATCTAATTTAAGTGGTATTTTAATGTCTTTGAATCCTCCCACAACCCATTTAACCGTAACGTTGTTTAATATTCCCTATACAGTATGAATTTCAATTGTGACACCCTATGACTCACCAAGGCATTCATCACAGCAGCACATTTTATGACTAGGGAACTTTAAAAAAAATTATTTTAGGTGTTTGAGGTCATTTTTCACTTTTTGTCAGAAAAGCATTGTTGAATATATAAATGATCAGCTTGCCTTTATTGTGTATTTGAGCACAATCTGTAAACATGCAACATAAGCATGAAAAAAAAGGCTCAACAGCCCGTTGAACATGCAGGATTTGGAAAATGGCTCGTCACTCACTATTGTCTCAGGAAGTAAATACTCCAACAATATAATAATCCATAAGTGACAAGAAATCACTTATTACTATTACGATAATATTTTAACCATGTTAAAAAGATGAATGACAAAAAACAAGACAAACTGTGCCTTTAAGGAAATGCAATGTTTAGAAAAATGTAGCTATTCTGAACTATGTTGTCCAGAGAAACAGAAACGCAAATTGAGGGGCGCATCACAGCATGTCTTAAAGACATTAGCGCCTGGATGTCTCTGCACCACCTAAAGCTCAATCTCGACAAGACAGAGCTACTCTTTCTCCCCGGGAAAAACTGCCCTCACGCCGACTTCTCCATCACCATGGAGAACACCAGTGTTGCCCTCACTGACTGCCAAGAGCCTCAGAGTGATCCTGGACAGCCAGCTGTCCTACTCCGCCAACATTGCTGCAACAACCCGCTCCTGCAGGTTCTCCCTGTACAACATTCGCCGAATTCGCCCGTTCCTTACAAGAGAAGCGGCGCAACTCCTGGTCCAAACATTTGTTATTTCTCGACTAGACTACTGCAACGCTCTTCTGGCCGGACTACCCGCATCTGCCATCCGACCTCGACAGCGCATCCAGAATGCGGCAGCCCGGCTGGTCTTCAAACAACCGAAATTTTCCCATGTCACGCCCCTGTTCCGGTCTCTTCACTGGCTTCCCATCTCGGCGCGCATCAAATTTAAGATACTGGTACTGTCCTACAGGGCAATACATGGAACTGCCCCTCGTTA
>OMOT01078150.1:0-12464 GCA_900312575.1 Acanthochaenus luetkenii
CCTTTTTTTCCGGGCTGACTATACTTGCAGCCTGTAACATGCACTGTTTGATGAACTCGCCGTCTTTGAATGGCTTTCCTGCCTTAGCAATCATCTCACTCACCACGTAGCTAGATTTGACAGCCACATCACTTTTTTTGCTTGCTTTCTTGAAAAAATCTTGTTGCCACAGTAGACATGTTTTAAGTTTGGCGACCCTGTCCTCTCGCTCATCTCCCAGGTATTTTGCATACTCCTCAGCATGTCTAGTTGAGTAATGACGTCTGATGTTATACTCCTTGTGCACCGCAACTTTATCCGTGCATATTAGACACGTTGGGATGCCCCTGTGCTCAACAAAAAATATTCTGTCTCCCACTTCTCCTGAAATTGTCGATATAAGCATACTAATAAGTATTCATACGTTTACTAATTAAATGTTTAACGTTTAAAATGTGGGCAATTTAGGTGAAATTTAAAATTATTTGTGACACACTCCTGGCAGGGTGGAGTGTTTATGTGACCAGAGATAACAGAATGTCCACACACAATTCCAACAACACTGTTGACTGTTTGTTGGAGGGAAGAGGTTAGTCTCTTACACACAGGTAGAATGTTAGAGTGGTCAAAGTCCAGGCAGGGGTTCGGTACACAGATCAGGTTATCAGGTAATCCAGGGGTCATGGCAACAGGAGGGTAGTCAGACAGGCAATGGTTAATCACAGGGAAGGTTCTCACACAGGTAGGGCAACAGCACACAGCACGTTCCTCAGTCCGGTCGGTCATACACAGGATATCCAGCAGTCTCGATCTCGATCTCACACTCTCTCTTACTCCTAAATCCCCCATGGGTCTCTGTGTGTGTGTGTGTGCTGTCGTCCTTTTTGTCATGCACCTCTTGGTGAGCTGATTTGCCGCAGCCTCACCCAGTGTTGTGCATGAACACGCTAAAAGAGCGGCATTCATTGAACGCGTTCATATTTCTGGTGAACTGAACGGATCATTTTGCAACTAATGAACGTGAACGTGAGCATCGTTAACTCTCGCAAGGGTTAACGGCGTTCACGGAAGTTCAAGTTCACGTTCATTTATTTATATCGCCCTTTATCACAAGCATGTCTGTCTCAAAGGACTTTTCAGAAAATTAGCCAAACTAGATCTACCTGACCATCAATCAAAGGAATTACAGAATAGTATAAGACAAACACGGAAACAGAACAAACAATATACATTTTAGCAAACCATATCAAGCCTACCTGTACAAGGTCTAACCTACTGGCACCACCAGCCTTAGACCCTCGAGGCTGCAATTAAAAACTTCCACGAAAACCTTATTAGGTAAAAAATTGAAGAAACCATGTGTGGGCCAAGACGCACCGCTTACGGCACCTGAGGATTTACGGCAACCGGCATGCCAGCATGGCTAGTGAAACCAGCTGAAATTCAAACAATGCAGCTACCAGTCCTGCTGAAGCCAGTTCATTAGGATATTTGAAGGACAAACCTATAGATTCCAACAAAAAAAACCTCACGTTTCTATGCAAATTCTGACGCCGTGTCTGAAGAAACAGGTGCAAACATCAGCGACGTCGTCTCTCAGCTAGAGACTGTAATGAAGCCAGTGGTGGAGCCACCAGCTCTGTAATGAGGTCAGTGGTGGAACCAGCTCGCTTGGAAACATGAATCTATTATGTTTTTGAACTGCTGCATCATTTGGTTCATGCAGTCTAAATAAAATGTCCATTGCATCTACAGTAAACCTTTACTGCACCTCTTTTTCACTTTCTGCATAATATGACACATTGTTTAAGTGGTAAAACATACATTGTTTTTTCTTGGCTTTTAAAAGTAATCTGGATTCTATAGTAGTATACAGTAATTCATTTAGTTTGGGAAGTGGGCAGTGGCAGTGGGTGGGAGCGGGGGGGTGTTAGGAGGAGGTTCTACTGAAAAATAATGGCTTTTATTTTTTTAAACGGAAGAAATGAACGTGAACTACTGTAGTTCATTTTAATCTGTGTGAACTGAACTTTGAGCTAGCTCTTGTGAAGTGTGAACTTGCACAACACTGGCCTCACCTATGCCGTATCTCGCCGCGATTGCTGCGGAAGTCCATATATGGACCGTAATGTCCATGTGGGAAAGGCACATAACGGCCCTCCTTCACCTCTCCCCTCCTATATCCCCACCGTCTGCCACAGTCTGTATCTCTGGAATTTCATCACCAATCTGCAATGTTTTGGTGTCTGTGTTTTCTTAATACCTTCCTGAAAGGAAAGGAAATCACTACATTCAATTTTGCTGTCAATATAAGCGTTCTTTGTGAAAAACCACGGCCATCGCGATTTCATTGGCTCGTCGTTTCTTAGTTTTTTGATGTACACACTTTTCTTGTGCTGGAATTTTATTGGCCCAAAGAGTATGAGTAATGATTTCATGCAGATTGCCTAGGAGTAGGGATTTCAGTGTTTTTCACAACATTCTAAATGGCGGAAAATCTAAACAACCGCAATTTGTGGGTTCTTGAGGTTCCTCATGCGGCGGGGCATCTGTGGAAGAAAAAAAAATCAAGACACCTACAAACAAATCAGAGATAATAACGATGGGTTTTGAGGAGAGCTTTGAAAGGTGTCAGTGGTGGGGGCGAGTCTGATGCTAGTGGGGAGGCTGTTCCAGAGTGTACAGGCCACAATCGCAAAAGCACGATCACCATTATGCATTAGCCTAGACCCTGGAATAGCCAATAGCTTTTAGACAGATGACCTGAGAGACCTACAGGACACTTGGAGTTGCAGGAGATCAGAGATACAGATGAATTCAAGGAAAAAACAGAATACATGAGTGGAGAAACATAACGAATGCAGAACCTTCCATACAGGTTCCACTGCATGATATAATTAAGCAATTAACATCCTACCATGCTCTCTGTGTAAAAATGCTGAGCAGGCCCACTTGACCTCGATTTTGGATCAAGGAGGAAAAGATCTAAGTGATTTTGAAAGAGCGTTCATTATTGGGGATGGCAGGAGCTTGCCTTTTATCCTCATTAACAGTGTTTAAATCTAAACAGGTCAAGGCCATGGTTTTGGATCTGATGATATTCACAGACTTTCCCTTGTTTCATGCCTTTTTATTGTGTGATGCTCGTTACGCCCATCCTTGACTTAAGGAACATAGCAAGTTTCCGAATGTATCACCAGGAACCCATGATGGTTACAGTGGTTGGGTACCAGACAAACATTTTTAAAAAGGCATAAAAGTCCTTGCTCTCAAGTCTTGGTGCTCCTGCTACTGAGTGCTTACAATATTGTGTGATTAGGGACAGGTTACCCAGCTTTGTTTTACCAACACTAATCCACAGTATGGATAGCCAGCATTAACCCAAATAACCAGACAGGCAACCTGATTGCAGTAACACTAAGAGGATGAGTCATGTTTGTGGACTGTGCCTGAGAACCTGAGTGAGAAATGCTAAGTTATTATTGTGATAAAGAAGGGATGGATTTATTGTAGTGAAGTGTGTAGTGATCACAGCATCTATAGTTCAGCGGTCACACAGCATAATAAAGTACAATGTTATGAATGGATTTACAGATTTCAAGATTCAAGCCTGCAATGGAATGCTTACTCTCCGCTCATTCCCATAGCATAAAAGAATACACAAGCAATACGTTATAACAGAGCAAAAAGCAATAAGAAAGTAAGTAATAGAGCTCACCGTGCAATGAGAACTGCTGTTATAATAAATACTGTATAGCTAAAAAGGCTACGGTATTGTTGTGTATGTGCAATAGTTCAGTTCAGTAGGTGCACCGCCTGCGTGAAGAAACGGTTCTTGAACCTGCTAGTCCTGGTTTGTATACTGCGGTACCAGCGGCCGGATCACAGGGTGACTGGAGTCTCGGATGATGGAGCGGGCCATCACACAAAAGGCCACAGTCTTGTGTAATGCAACAGGTTTCTAATCCCTTAGCCTCTGAAATTGAAACTGCAGCTATGTAAAAACACCAGCAGAGGGCTAAAGGGGTCCGAAGATGTTCAAACACTGAAGGCCGTTTGGGGAATGAGATGACATCCCCCTTGTTGACAGTCTAAAATACTTCTGTCGAGTCTAGATTTAGGACAAAAATGTGGGGTGAACAAAGCCTACACCTCCTGCACTATTTCTCTTGTAAGATCAAAACTAAACAATGAGGACCCTAGACATTGGGTGTAAAACAAGAAGTGCAATCAAAGCCTACAGGATTTAGAATAATTTTACTTTGTGATATTGTGGGACAACAAAATAAGATATATGTCAAAGGTTGTACAGAGGACTAGGACAGTGGCAAAGGATGTGGGCAAATTAGTTGTATAGAGGAGAAAAGAAAGAAAAAAATACATTTCACATCAATTCACTTCAGAATATGTTTAGTTATATTTCAGACTATAAAAAACTGGTCAAGAAATGTTTATATCTGCACATTAGAAATGTTCTTCTTATGTGCTATTGACACATCCACATATCTGCAAGTATATATGTTGGCCACTAATGAATGTAATGTCCTTGTACAAAGGTCACCAAACTATCAGCTTAGAGGGAACATTGGTCCTGAATGGCTTTCAAAAAAATAGTTTAGATATGGGCTCCGTCCCAAACAGAAGGCCGCTGCCTCGCTGTCCGATGAAGTCAATGTCCTTCAGAGGAGCGTCTTTGTACAGCAGTACCTGCAAATGAATCTGGTTTGAGAGCATGTAACGTTACGTCAGGGCGTCATTTTTGCTTACGTAGGAACGTCTACACTCCAATATCCATGTTAAAAATGTTGATCCGAATTTCGGAACAAATATATAATATCAGAAAACAGACTCTGACTACCGTCACCTGCCATTTTTTCATCTAGACGGCAGTGGACGCACAGTATTGTGGGATACCCGAAGAACGATACTTCTATGCTGCCTTCAGAACCGGCCAAATAAGCGTTTTATACTAACTTTTGATCGGGACAAGCCACCGAATGCTGCCGCAGCACTTTTCCCGTTTGAGACATAGTCATGACTATGATTTCTGGTGATTTTCGCTTGATCTTTGCTTCCCAGTATAATGATAAAAACAACAAGATCAAATTTGGACTCACTTAGGTAAAAGTAATCACCACACCTTACCATACCCAACTGACACCCACAAATTCCTGCTTTTATTACATTTTCTCTCCCCTTAAAAGACCCTAACCTCATATAACTAACGTAAGTTTGATACATCTTACTATGATGTACACTGTGAATTTAGGTCGATTAATTTAAGCCTAAAAAGGTGGTAAATGCTATTCTACAAATACAAAAGCTGGGTAAAATGAGTTTAGGTGGGTTTAATCTCAACTACACAATAATGGAGTTTAGAAAACCCCATGAAGGTGAGTTATTAAGATGAAGTAGATGCATTTGTAGGCTAACATGGATTCATCGGTCAGTGAAATAGCCTATTGATGGGGTTGTCTTGTAGTACGATGCGGACATAAAAGGGTTGGTAAATTGAGTGTATCCTCCATTTCATCCCTGCTTTCATACACAAATAGGCTGGTATTGGGCTGGCTGAGGAGGCCCCTATCTAGAAAATGTGGGTATTCATGTGTGAATGAATTAGGGGCTGGACCGGATGTAGGGTATCTCTCGTGTTGGGCTTTAACCGACAAACTAAGATAGCACTCTTGCAAAACATCTATACTTCCGACCCTACTTCACGTTTCTGAATATCGATTCTAGCGCCAATAGGATTGATACCACACAAAAACAGTCCTCTCCTCCACTCATCTAATTCATCAAAGAACTGTGTGCAGACAAACACAAGTGCGTGCGCTCTTTTCTTGTCCTCGCAGACAGCTGACAGCAGCGACACGTGTATGCATGCAGTGATGGCTGAGAGAAAGAGGAGCACAGTGCGGAGCTTTTTCCACAGCTGTAAATGAAAACCTAGCGAACTGTGCATGTGACAAGCCACGACAAAGAAAAAAAATAAAGGAGGGAGAGGTAAATGCAGCAGCAGACAGAGGCAGATAACTTTCGGAGAGGCAAGGACTATCCAGGTATACACAGTATATAGTAGTGAAATTCATATGTTAGTCAAATCTGATCTTCAGCATTGGTCAATGTTATATTTTCAAACTGTAATTGGTCATCATTAGCGGTTACTTTAGCAAAGACTGATTAAATATAAACTATATTCAGACATTCAAAAAATATATTCAGCCCATTGAAACGTATCTATTCCTAATTAGAGTATAAACTATTATATTTAAAAAAAAATCATGATTGCACTCTCAATTTACAAATTATTTTATGCCTTTAAAAACCGACCTGTCTTTAATCATGACAATGTATTCAGATGTAGCCTATTTATGATGCATTCAGCTCGAAAAGCATCACATGCTGCTCTCCCCTACATTAAAATACATAAAAAGTATCGTATCGGTATCGGTACTGGCCCTAAAATACTTGGCATCGGATCGAACCCAGATTTGGTGGTATCGCACACCCCTAGTTTAGACCAGTTCGGAGTGGACGTCACAGGTACGTCACATCGAGTCGTTTTGCTGCGTTTTAGGAAACGGTCAAATTAAGAAGACTGTCTCTAGGGGAATGTCTTAGGTTCAGGGGGCTTCTAACAAAAAGTACAAAAGATCAAGGGACTCGCCCGACTCCAAAGCCGACTGATTTCAGGTAAGCCCAGGCGGAGTAACGTTAACGTTACCTCAGAGTTACTGAGCGCTGTCAGCTAGCCGGCTAACTAGCATAGCTTAACGTTAGCAAGCAGCACACGCCAGCTGCTAATTTACAGACATTTTCACATGGGGAACTTATTAACCTTATCTTACATTAGACAGTTAAACTCGTGACGACAACCATCTGAAAATCCCTGACATATTTTTTCACAGTGTTAGCTAGCTAACGTTAATGTTATCTGTTGGTCAACGTTAGCAGCTCGCCCCGTCCTTGTGCTGCTTGGTTTATACATTAACACCAAGTTCCGGCTGATGTCAACTAACGTTAGCTCTTTTGTTGTCGTTTCCAGCAATAGTTTGACAGGTTTGTTAGTTTTCTTTTCTCAGTTTTAGATGTGCTTTGATCGCTATTTGCAACTTTGCGTTCACCAGAAGCTAACGTTCGCTGGCCAAAGTCAAGTCATGTGTGTCAAGTGAGACCAGTCGCTAGCTAACTACACTGCAGGCGGTTGGTTATTGTGCGTTGAGTTAGCCGTACCGCACTGCCATGTACAGGGTCGGTATGTACATGTTATGCATTTTCACTCAAGGGTCATGGAGTCTGCTAGATATTCAAGTAACTTCGCTAACATTACAGCATATCATGCAAGTTACGTGTAACTTTTGGCACTGACTTGACGTGCGTAACGATGTCGTACCACACAAAAGGTTACTGGAGTTAAATTCTGCAGTTCTTTATGCCAAGGCTAACATAAGACATGCGTTTTAGCCAAGAAGGCGGCCAGCACCCACTAACAGGCAAAGTACCGTGAACATTTCAGTCAGATTTGACTACCAGTGATACTCAATCATGTTTATTTATATAGCCCTTTTATACAAGCAAAGGGCTTGCAATATATATATATATACATATAATTATGTCATATACATACTACATCAAACGCATCATACAATACTGCACACAAAGGCATCTATGGGCAATGTAGTCTTCAGTTCACCTGACCTGCATGTCTTTGGACTGTGGGTGGAAACTGGAGCACCCGGAGGAAGTACACAGGGAGAACATGCAAACTCCACACTGAAAGGACCGGGGTGGAGATTCGAACCCACAACCTTCTTCCTGTGAGGCGACAGTGCCTGTATACTCACCGACCATTTTATTAGGCACACCTATCCAAATTTCTAATCAGCCAATCACATGGCAGCACTGAGGCTACAATTGACACAGGCTCACCAAAATTGGACAATAGAAGATTGGAAAAACGTTGCCTGGTCTGATGAGTCTAGATTTCTGCTGCAACGTTCGGCTGATAGGGTCAGAATTTGGCGTCGACAACATGAAAGCATGGATCCATCCTGCCTTGTATCAATGGTTCAGGCTGGTGTAATGGTGTGGGGCATATTTTCTTGGCGCACTTTAGGCCCCTTAGTACCAATTGAGCATCGTTTAAACACTACAGCCTACCTGAGTATTGTTGCTGATCATGTCCATCCCTTTATGACCACAGTGTACCCATCTTCTGATGGGCCAGGCTTTGACAATGAACAACTTTGTTGCCCTTGGGAGTAATTTGAAAGTAGTGACATTGGGAAATATATCAATGCCGAGAATATTCTCTTGGCCTATGTAGGCTATTAAACTGTTAAGCATGGTGTTCAGCCTGCTGTCAACATGGAGTTGTAATTGCCAACAATGCATATTTGCATCTAGGCCTTTGCATTGGTCTGTAAGTATGTAAATCTGAAAACTGCAGATATGTAAATCTGTCAAGTCAACATGGTGAGAATGATTTCTGGTCAATAATAGCTCTTTGTTGGCATGATGAACACAATCTTTAATGTTTTATTTTTGTAATATAAATAATAGGGGTGGTGGGAAAAATCGATTCATGTAAGAATCGCGATTCTATTATCCACGATCATCGATCGATTCACCAACTCCCAAGAATCGATTCTTACGTTACAGCCGGCGGTCCAGCAGAGAGCGGCCTTCACCTTCACTCATGTCAATAAAGCATTTTGGCCTGTTCTGTGTTGGTGGAAGTTTTTGCTCCCCGAGTGCCTTCTGGTTTATTTATAAATGAAGTTCACTTTATGTGATCCAATATAGCTCAATTGTTAGAGCAAGGCACTAAGACTGCCAGAGCAAGGTTCAACAGCAAAAAAAAGATACAAAAATCTGTCTATGAAACTGGTCTTACATGTATCAGTACATTGGATATTTGGTTTAGACAAGCGGCAGTGCTTTACACAATAAAAGAGAAGTTAAAGTACATTCAGCTGACTCAGTGTTTTTTAATCATGGTGCCATCATTTTGCGCTTGGGGTGTATTTAATGGGTTACTGTAGTTAAATGGATAAGTCATTGAAAATCTAATCGATAATCGTCTGAAATCGAAAATCGATTCTGAAATTGAATCGTGACCCTAAGAATTGAAATCGAATCGTGACATCACTACCGATTCCCACTCCTAATAAATAATAATACATGTATTGCTGTAATTCCTTCATGCTGCTTGCTTACTTACTAGCAGCTACCTGAGTTAATAAACCAGTATCCCTAATCTACATGTACATGTACAGTGCTATGTTTAGGATTCAGAGTTTGGAATTAAATGACCTTCACTGTCCAGCAATCACAATGTATTCTCATATCTATTCATACTCAGCTTTTAGGCCCAGTGGTGAGGCCTTAAGACTAATGTTTGACCCCTTTGCTTCAGTAATGGCATGACAGTATGTTTCTGTCTCTCTCTGCCAGTTTGTATGAACCACATGGCTTGGTTTTTGTAATGATTATTTTTTGGCCTTTATTCGATAGTTCACAGTGGAGAGAGTGGAGGCCAATGATACTGGTCGGAAACTGGTAACTGCTAGTAAGTAAGCAAGCAGTTATGAAGGATTAATGTTAGGAGGTACATATACTAGGTTAGAATATAATAGAATATACTTTACTGTGTCATGATATTGTAATAAAACAGCCTTCCAATCACGGAGTGTTTTTGTTATTGTGACAGACCTTCAACCACATCCCGATTATGTCATGTTAGATGCCCCGTGATAATTACGGACTAGGGTAGGCTACTATTGGTATAATACAAAGTCTATTATATTCTAATACAGGCTACTACTACTACTAATAATAATAAATGAGGGCGGCAGCAGTAGGGGGCAGCAATAGAGGGCGGCAGTAGCTCAGGAGGTAGAGTTCCTGCAAGGTTGAAGGTTCGAGTCCAGCTCCTCCCAGGGAAAAACATCTGTTGTAGTGTCCTTGAGCAAGACACTTCACCCCAAATTCCGCCCTTTGAGCAGGTTGGCGCCTTGCATGGCTGCCTCCGCCAACGGTATGATATGTAAGTCGCTTTGGATAAAAGTGTCTACTAAATGCTGTTATGTAATGAATAAAGAGAAGTTAAATGTTTGTTTTTTATTTGTAATAAACAAAACATTGATTGCCAACAGCATTAATCAATACCAACAAAATAAGTCAATTTTCAACTCAACTGTACTTGAGATTGCTTTTTAAAAACAGTAGCATGTCCACGGCTAGGCTTGTCCAGGCATCAGTTGTGATCGCGATGTGTTCTTTGTTCCCTAACTTGTCCTTTCTCTCCTCCAAGGCTCGATCATACATTTGTTGAATCCGCTATGTCATCGTCCATCGGCTTGGGTCTGAGTAAGACGGCTCAACATACTCCATCAGAGACCCAAAGCCTGGCACATCCACTTCGTTAAATGGTCCTGTGTTTCACAATAATTTTCTAGGTCAGCTGGGTGATTTTCTCACACAAAAATTACACCAGAGTGTACATGTTACTTAGTTGCTGTCGACTTGTTTTGTAAACTTACTTCCAGGCTATAGCTTTTCCGCCGCGCCGCTCCACCTACATGATTGGGTCTCCCTGATGGCTCTTCCAGATCTGCTCATCCAATCGGCTTGTACCATTTACAAATTTAGCTTAATCCATCCTAAACGGATAGTGATACACTTTCGTGTACACGGTTAAACGTATACGCTCCCCCATCCCTACATCGTATGATTAGTCCTTGTAGCATAGCAGGTGTCATTCTGCTAACCACCCTAGTGCAGCCTTTTTTGATGGTAATGAGATGTGGCATATCCAGGGTGCCTGTAGCCTGCTAATCAGTACTAATCTGATTCATTGGATTAGAGAAGGGCAATGCATGTAAGATACTGCTTACATGTGTGTCTCCCTTCTTCCAGAAGCGAGCCGTCTTCCTAGTAGTCATTAGCAGAGTCTTTTGACGTTTTTGGTGATTCTGTTTTGGTTTACCCTCATTGGAAATCCACCCACTTTGGCACTTTTTATGGTGACAGACTTCTGTGGTCCCCAGTCCACTCTTTCGCTGATTGTGAAGTTCCACCAGCAGGATCTGGCTGTGTTTTACTGTCATCATAATCTCCCTCTTTCCTTCTTTGGAATTACCATGGCTATGAAGCAGGACAGCCTGTGACTATCCACTGCTCTCCAGAGGCCTTTTATTTAGGTTTTTATTCTGGTTTTTACTTGGTGGGATACTGGGAGCCAAAATGTTGAACCAGAGTGCTGTGATGATCTTCACTGGGATTTGTGGGGCATTGGTGGTCATGGCAATGGCCTACTACGTCTACTGGTAAGTTAGACTCAGGGGAGGCAGATTGGCCTCTGTCCATGGTGGGCCAGAATGGTTTTGGTCAGTTTTAGTAGAATCAGAAAATGTGTCTTGCTTTGTATAGTTAAAATGTTCACGGGATCAGTGGTTAGCAGATTCTGAAATTCACCAGCCAAATGAATTCTTTGAATTTATAAACATTATTGTACCCAGTTGAGTTACTAAGATACATCCAAAGTTTGCCAGCATTTAGCAGGTGGCCTATGACTCATTTCAAGATGGTCTTTCCTTATATCAAGTCATGGTAATTTGGATTTGTTTGACGAGAAGCTGTATCCAGGTGATGTAGAGCAGAGGCAGCTAACATATCGTAAGCAGCTTTAACCCAGTCAGCGTCTCTAATCTTTCCTCCAGGCTGAGTATGGTCACAGGTGGGCCCATACTCCCACAGCTTCTTCAGGTAGATGGAGCTCCACTGGGGTGTTCACACCCAGTTTTGGGGTCTCTTGATTGGTTCTTCGGGACTTACCGTATTTTGCGCCCTATAGGGCGCACCGTCAATGAATGGTCTATTTGCGATCTTTTGCCATATATAAGGCGCACCTGCCTATAAAGCACCTGACTATAAGGAGCACTGGACTATAAAGCACCTGACTATAAAGCACCTGCCTATAAGGAGCACCGGACTATAGAGCACCGGACTATAAAGCACCGGACTATAAGGAGCATTAAGCGAAACAAAACAGTCAGATAAGTCAGTCAAACTTTATTAAGCACATTCACAATAACTCAACATTGTGCAAACGTGCAAAGAGCGTATTCACAGTAACAGTGTTCAGTTGTAACACGTAAAAAAAACAGTGATACGTTAGGTCTTCACAATACCTCGCCATTGTTCAGTTGTAACGTGCCTTCAAAATAAGACAGATACGCCACAAAAACTAATAAAGTGCATGAAAATGTTAACACCGCACAATAGAACATTCGCATATTCAGAATAACAACATTGTGCCAACGTAACACGTAAAAAAAACAGTCTGATACGTTAGGTATTCACAATACCTCGCCATTGTTCAGTTTTAACGTGCCTTCAAAATAAGACAAAAAAACTAATATCAAGTGCATGAAAATGCCAAATGAAAAAATACAACACAATACACTCACTTTCTGTTC
>OMOT01078151.1:0-19981 GCA_900312575.1 Acanthochaenus luetkenii
ACACACACACACACACACACACACACACACACACACACACACACACACACACACACACACACACACACACACACACATTTGCTACCATGAATCAAAGCCTGACATAAGTTTGCTATTTTTGACCCTATTCGTATTCGCAGACGTTCTCGTTGCTGCAGGTAAACAAACGCTGGCTGCTCACCTAGATCGTTTTCTAAACAGCCAGCACTTCATGCTCTCCTCCATCAACACCACATAATTTGAATTGGATAGAACGGACATCCCCATCCATGGTCGGAGAGCGGTGATCATTTTTGGTACACATAAAAATGGCAGCTGCTCCGACCATCCTGGAACGTTGGGCTAGCTTCCATATAAACCGACTTATAGCAAGTCACTGAAGGAATTTTTGAAATAAATTATGTTTAACCTTTATTTAACCAGAATAGTCTCGTTGAGATTAAAAAGCTCTTTTACTAGAGCGTCCTGGACAAGATAGGCAGCGGAACAATTACACGTTTACAGACTAAAGTAAATTAAAAAACAAACATATAGCAATTAAAAAATAAAACAAGGACAATTCAGAACCATATGTAATCATTCAAAACATCTGCAGCCAGAGGTGCTGGATTCCATATCACTTAGAAGTGTTTTAAAAGCAACCAGTGAGACCAGCTCCTGCAGGTTCAGGTGGTTTTGTTGCTGATTCCAGGCGGAAGGAGCCGCATACCTGAACGCCCTTTTTCCCAGTTCAGTATGGACCCGAGGGACAGTTGATAGGAATAAGTCCTGGGAACGAAGACCATAACTGCCCATACTTTTTTGGAGGATGTACATCTGTAGGTAAGTTAGCAGAAGTCCAAAACAGCCTTATAAATAAGGATATGCCAATGGTTGAGTCTGCGGGTGAACAGGGCAGACCATCCAAACCGAGCATACAGAGTACAGATAGAGGGAGGGTTCAGTGGCTTGGATTTAGCATTTGAAAACACCATAAGTTTGGTTTTGTCAGCGTTCAAAAGAAGTCACACAAGGTACTTTGTACAATATTAAAAGCAAGTTGTAGTTGACAAAGAGCCTGATGTAATGTAGATGCAGAACATTATATCACAGTATCATCTACATACAAATGGAATTTTGCATTTGAGACATTTTTATTAAGACTGTTAATATATCAAATGAATAATAACGGTCCCAGGACCGAGCCCTGTGGCACGCTCTTAGATATAACAAGGGAGCTAGAGGTGATACCGTCTGCCTGCACGTACTGTGATCTGCCTGATAGATAATGTTCACTTAAAAACACAGCATCCAACGGTACAAGTGGCTAAGGTGACACATTATTAGATTTAGTAGTCTAAAACAACATTTTCATAATATTCTCTATCACCTCATTCTGTCCAGTGTTTGTATACCAGTCAACCCACTGTATGAATATACAGGACATTAAAAGCAACCATAAACACAAACAATTATTGTTCCTCAAAATTGAGAAGCAGTCTGATACCTGGCGCAGCCAAATTATGTTGGGTTTGGCAGTTTCAACTGTTATGTTGTGTACACCGCCACCTAGCGTTTAGGAAAATATTGCCACGGCATCTTGACGTCAATGCGTGCAGCATAAAGGTCGTGTTTGGCTCGAGCGCGCGCCAGCTGCGGAGTCGAAAGCGCTTTGCTGCCACGCTCCAGTAACAAGCAATTCAATTGGCCGAAAAGTCCGAGCCAATCACTTTGTCGCATGGACGGAGGGTGGCTTACAGTCCTGTGACATTCATACTAACGTTACCCCCCGTGTTGAAATAGTCCAAGATGAATGTTTTACGGTCCTCTTTTCCCCCACTGAGTGGAATCAAAGCGCTGTGCAGGTAATACAGTTCTTGTATTTGCATGGTAGAACAACGAAAGGCCAGCACTGTATTGTTTACTACTGCTAACGTTAGCAAGCTAGCTGGCAGGAGTAGCATGGCTGCTATACGACCCAGCTGCCTACTGATCAGAGATGAATTGGGTGGTATAACTTTTGCATAATGTCGCACATCTGAACGTGTTTTGAACCGCGCTTTTCAAGGTACTCAAAGACGCATGTTGTGCATGATGGTATATAACAATAGCAGGCATTTTGATACCCGTTCTTGCAAGCCGCCCTCTGACTTGTTTCACCAACATGTTTACAATACTACTGTCAATAGAGTCAGGTCCATTCTCTCTGTCGGTGACCATCTTTGCGCCATACTTCCCGGTTTACCGTCAGGTTCTCGCTATTGTCTCCCCGGGATTAAGACAAACTGTTTCAAATATCCATTCACACCCACTGCAAATCTGCACTGTGCTGAATTCTAGACGTGAGTGGCCGGTTTTTATTTTTTATGTATTGACTAGTGTTTTTATTAATTAATTTGCAGTTCATAGAAACACGTATCTTGTTTTTAAAAATATATTGCCCCTCCTATTTTATGTTTTGTAAATGTACATGCATATGTATTGTCTTTTTGAGTGTTTATGCCTGACTGCACAACCATTTTCTCTCTGTGAGATAGTAAAGATTACCTTAACTATCCATCCTGGGGGCTGCATTAACAGTCATGAGGATAACCTCACTATACACGACTACTGTGACGATACACTTTTGATTAGTGTGAATCACATTTTCTGTTCTAAATCCGTGAATCAATAAACGCACTTGACTAGTTTTGTTTCAATATGTGTGAGCCACAGCATGGTATTCTTGTGTCAAACTCCACTCATAAATTGGAGCAGCATGAGTACTACAGCTTAAGTGTAATTACGGCATAACGCATTAATTGAAATGAGAGGAACAACACATTTGGTTGTAACCCTTCTAATCTATGTTCTTCCAACAGCATCACTGCGTCGCACCTTACAGTATCTGGCACAGCTCACCTCAGATTACTGAGCAACTGGGTTCTATCCAGAACAGCTGTAGGACCTCCGATTTCCAGATGTGGGCCGCTCCCGTTGCAAGCTGAGGGCTCAGGAGTGTTGCAGCAGCTTCCCTGGCAATACCAGCAGGTACGGACACGGAAAAGAGGCACTGAGTACCAGCCCAAGAACATCAAACGCAAGAGGACCCACGGCTGGATCAAGAGGATCAGCTCACGTGGCGGCGTTGAGGTGATTCTACGCCGGATGTTGAAGGGACGAAAATCGCTCACGCACTGACGGTTCCCATCGGAAAAGAACACTTTTGAGGAAAGAAATGCTGGTCGTGAGACACTGGTAGTGTTCAACGACCTGCAAACAACTTGTGTATTGTGTTGATTCGTGATACTGGGCGTGGGGTGACGTTTGGCATTCCCAATGCATTGATACTGGGTGTGAGAATGGAAAGTGGCCTTCCAAAACCAAATTATGTTTGCCTTGAGTGAAAAGAAGCCTGGTAGTTTCCGTCAGTCATTCGTAATTTCATACATACAGGATAGAAAATGATACTTAAAACTAATGCCTAAATAAGGTTTTGTCCATAATAATTACATGTTAGCATATTGATATATTCATTGCCTGTGTGAAATCATTTGGTTGAAGGATGAGGATGAGTTGTTCTAAAATAAAAACACAAGTTTTACATGTTGTTCATTTTATTTTGGATGGTTCAATCAACGTTTGATAAACAATTATTTTGCAACGGTAGAAACTTGCAGACAAAGGCTCTGTTATTTTATGTCACAAGAGACAAAATTAGGAGCTTTGTGGTTTCATAGAAACCATAACAAAATGGACCCTGTAGCAAGAGTCGTTTTTTTTGGAGACTTAAATTTTACAAATAAAGCAGTACAGGACTACTTTGAGCTGCAGTGGTGGAATGAAGAGAAAGTGTGCATCTGGCATGCAATTTATGTTTTTGTTCATTTAGAAAAAACAAGTGTATGACTGAAAGTTTAACAGAGTAAATAGAACTTTAGAACATTCAATAATAATTATGTACACAATGTCAATGCATAATATTTACCATCAATCATTGACACAGCCATGCTCTCTTCCCCCCTAAAGGGCATCATAAGAAATTCCCACTTTCACAGTAGATTTTCTTTTCTTTTTCAACTTGATGTTTCTGACAGTAGCTGAGGACAACGTAACTACATAGATACTTTCTATTTAGTTTTCACGCCTCAGACCGGCCCCTCCTTGTATTGGGGGATTGGTCTGTTCCATAATCACTTGCTAACCAATGAGCGCATTCCTTTTCCTATCTGCCAACGTATACAATTGTTCAACCAATGAAGCGTCTGGAACTGCGGATGGTCACCGCCCCCACACAGACGAACAACAAAAATGGAGTTGATGAACTAGCAAGTTAGCATACAAAGGACATTCGATATCCGTTTTGTGTAATTAATGTAAAATACGTGAATGATTCCGATTCATTAAAGTAGCGTGATGCGAACATATCAAATTGCTGTCTAGTTTATGTATTGATGCAAACGCAAGAAGTTGTCGAATTGGCAAACAAACTGGTTTCTCGGCCACGACAACAAGGCTTAAGATAGTACTACTAATAGTAGCTAGCTAGCTAGCAGTAACAACTGCTCCTTTCCAGTCTCACGGTACGTACCGAGAGCGAAGAGACTCGGGCATAAACATGGAGAAGGTAAGTTCACAACTATTTGCTGACTGTACATCATGTGTGCTTTCCCTCTGCTTGGCCAGTAATAGTTTAGCTTTGTGTTAAACTATTGTACAATAATAGGTTCTTATTGGTGTTGCAGTCTGCCTCTGTGTTTACATGGCGTTCAAGCTGCTCGCCAACACGTAGGTTAGATACTCCAGCTTAACGTTATCGAATAAAATAAAATAGGCATTATGCTTTTTTGATATATGTTGAGATTGCCCCAGTAGCTGACCCCCAACCCTTCCTGACCATATGTAACAACGCTGGTTGCCTGCCAGTTTTTGTTCACATTTGTCTTGTTTTGTTAACAGGCAGATTTCCTGAAAGCACTCCCTGTCTACAACAAAAACAACTTCAGCAGATTCCATGCAGACTCTGTGTGTAAAGCATCAGTAAGTGATCTGATATAACTTGTATATGTTATATATAAATAAAGAAGTATTCGTTTAAGTTATATTTACAGGCTCATGTCGGTCTCAATCTTTTTTTAGAACCGTCGACCATCTGTGCATCTTCCAACCCGGGATTATCCGTCGGAACAGAGTAAGTATATAGAGTTTGAGGGTCTTCAAAGAGGAGGGGGATCACTGCTACCGTTGTCTCAAAATTATTGAAATATTCTTGTTGTGCTGAGAAAGAGTATAGCACTAGCACAGATAACTGCTTTCTCTGCCTATTCATGGTCTCAATCTCAACCTTACATGAGAGGAAACGTTGGTTCACCTTTTGTTATCAGTTCAATCCTCAGTCCTATACCTGGGACAACAGCATAACGTTCCACTCAAGCTGTTGTCTATGGCAACTGGTGATTTCAACTGCATCCTTAACCTTTTTGCACCCCTTAACTTAAAGTCTCTGACTGGCAGAGGCCTTCTGTGACCTGATCTGTCTGTGTGTTTGTTTTTGTCCTCAGTCATAGTCACAGAGAAGACAAACATCTTATTGCGATATCTTCATCAGCAGTGGGATAAAAAGGTAAAGGGCTCAAAATGTTTAGATGTGTGAATATCTATTCACATTGAACATCAAGCAAAAGCATTTCACACCCCCAAATATACATGGATTCTGGCATTAATCAAAGTGGTTTTTTTTTAGATCAGGTTTGTTTGATACGCAAAAACAATTATCAATACACAGGATATGATGTTACTATTACCTTGTGCCATAATCCAAGGTGAGCATACACATGGAGGCCCAATTCAGAGTTTAACAGAATTATATACTACCATGCAAATGAGTACCATAGCAAACATCAGGCTAATAGAGGCTATACCATCATAAATCTACAGGACCATAAGACAGGCAGCAGCATTCACCAGTTAGCTACTTTAGCTTTCAGGGTGAGTGAGAGTAGGCAAGTCATTGGGGATATCAAGTGGGCACCTTCCTTCACCGATGTTTCGTTAAATTCCCCCCACCAAAACACACTACTTGGATTTACATGATATGCATCTCTTTAATGTACAGTTTTTTTCTCAAAGTGCAATTGAGAGTTGATGTTATAGAGCAGAAATGCTATTTCAGGTCAAAAACTGGTCTTGGTGTTAAAGTGTCATACTTTAAGTTAATACAAATTTTGTGCATGAGGCCAATGTGTTTATGACAGGGTTTCCACGGCTCCGTAAAAAGTCTTAAAAGGTCTTAAATTAAAATCATGGAAATTAAGGTCTTAAATTTACCGTTAATTTGTTGTAGGTATTAAATTCGCGGAGTGTCACTCGCAGTGAGTAGTCTACCGTAAAACGTCCAATAGTGTGTATTTGTTTGAATTACTTAGTATTAGACAATGAGAGACTCCGCCATTAATCTAATATTTACGTAACGTTTACATTGGCGTCTGGCTGCGTGTCATCAAATAGGGTCAATGTTATTAGCATAGTCGTCAGTCAAGGTTGCTAGCCAGTTAACAAGCTAAGGGATGAGCCAAGATAGGGAAATACAAGTTCAACGACAAATGTTTGGAGGAAGATACGTTTCGGAGGTGGTTGGCGCCGGCAGGAGAACCGCCATGAAGCTAGGTGCAATTTATGCAGAAAGACTGTCACGTTAGGGACCATGGGGGTGAAAGACGTTGAATACCACGTGGTGTCTGAAAAGCACCAGTGGTACGTAGCGGTAACCAGCGTGGCACCATGTAGCTCGCCCGAAACGTAGTCTGACTCGCTCGCAACTTCTCAATAGTCGGCATTGAGCTATTTGGTGTCACCGCCAGAAACGGGTATAGATAGCTGAGGTGCTGTGGGTTCTTCACATGGTGAGCAGGCACCATTCATTCAAGTTGAATGATGACATGCGTAAATAAATAAAAACCGCCTATATCGCCAACTATGGCATTGAGTTTCCAGTGTAGTGTTAGCCAGTGAGCCTCGGCCTGCTGCTGCAGCTCCCACAACAACATCAGGGATAATCGACCTCCGGACGATGTTCGGGTCTACGTCAACCCTAAAGGTGGAGGTGCTTTGGACACTAAATACTGTCGCTCAACACCAATCCTATAACAGCAAAGATGGCATAGGTGAGCTATTTTTGTCTAATTAAAGGGTTGTTGCACTGAAATAGAAACGGCTTAGATGGCAGGCACTGGCTGTTTGACCAGTAGTTCTTCAATTTCTGTGTAACCTGTGGTTTGAGAAGTGAGTCAGGCCCTGTTTTGACTTTGAAAACAACTGTCTAATCGGTCATTCAAAAGCTGAGACTGGATCAGTGTTCTGAAGTGGCTTATATTGAGCTCATTGCTGTTCATAAGATATAATGTGATTCAACTTGAATGGTCCCTGTGGGGAAATTGGGTCATTGCAGCAGCAAACCCATATGCGATACAACAAAGAAAAGTAGAATAAAAACACAAATATAAAATAAACAAGTATATAGCAAATGGGCATGACATAAACACATGCAACCAATAATTGGTCCTAACTGTTAGGTACCATGTAAAACTGGCATTATGAAAGTACGGGGGAAAAAGTTATTTGTGTGTGTGTTAGTGTGTAAAATAACAGCAGAACATACTAAGAATGTATGAAGAACGTCACAATATATATACCAATATACTGCTACGTTTTTTATACTCCATATATACAGTCAAATTTCCATATATTTAACGGCCATACTGGTGAAATGGGTATTACATTTGATTCAAAGTGGTCATCAAAAGGTCTTAAAAAGTCCTAAATTGTCTTAAATTTAACTTGTTGAAACCTGCAGGAACCCTGTATGAGCACATAGAGGATGGCCTATATATTGCTGCTTTATAGTTTTGTGAATCCTTCTTTTTCTATTTTGTGTTATCAGAATGCAGCTAAAAAGCGAGAGCAGGAACAATCGGAGGGGGAGAGTGCTGCGCCTCCACGGAAAATTGCCAGAACGGACAGTCGGGAGCTGAATGAGGACTTATAGAGTACTGTGTTGTTGGCACACACCCAGCAAAGACTGACCAACACACAAACATATACACGTGCAGAGTAGACACGCTCAGTCATTTTCTCAAACACAGATACAGGATATATGTTTGCAAACCCAAGCATTGATACTGGAAAGATGCATTTCAGACAGGATAGACCACTGCCGCCATAACGCAACATGAACTCCAGAAGCAGACAAGTTCATCTCTGTTTTTGTGTTAATGTTTGCATTTGAACTCTGATTACCTTCTTAATCAGGACTTTATCAGGAATAATTGCTTTTTGGACACAACCCCCACATTCACTTATAATAGATTGATGTTTTGCTCCTTTCCCCCAGTCTTCCCTTTTTTTCCAACAAGGCCTGACCACCACCTGCTTCAGATCCTATTATATTCCATTTTCAAAGTAAGATACATCTACCTCCTCATTCCTGACCACTTCTGGTTTTCATTCACTCATGCTCAAACATGTTTGTTTTTTATGTAAGGAGTATTTTCATCGCTCTTCTTTTATTGTTTAATGGTTTACTGGTATAGTTATTCATATGGGCTCTCAGATATGCATGTTTTAAGTTAAGTCTAAGTAAGTGATTAAGTTGCATGCCATCTTTGTGGTCACTGCTCCATTAGGAATTTTGAAGTTTTGAAATACGTTTTGAAATATGTAATGTTTAGAAATGTTTAATGACATGTATTACACGGTGGTCCTTAAAGGTCCCTCTTAGCTCACCTAGCATGTGATCACTGTCATTACAGTAACTGAAAATTAAATACCATCATGTCAGCTGCTTAGATTTAATTAGGCATTCAGGTTATTGTTATGAATTGTGTTGTGGTAAGATGCAAGTCCTGAAAGAAATGTTCTTGTGTTCTCTCCTGATTAATAACAATGTGTTGCCTTAAATGGAAGTGAGTGTTTTTTCATAATGTCTTAAGAGTGCTCCCTTGGCTTATATTGTATATAACAGGTGAATAAATCTACCACTGTTGAGTTGAATATATATTGCGTGTCCTTCAGTTAAGGACATATGTAGACCAATACAGTCATACCAGAGGGTGCGCACCCTTTTTGTACAACATGACCTGCAAGTTTTGTAGCAATATTTTAAACTTGGGGCTCAATACTTTTAGGTCATCAGTTTATTATGGGGGGGTAGAATTCTATCAATAATGAATATATATAGAAGTATAAACCACAAATGTGTGTACCATGATCCGTAAGTTTAAAAAAATCAACCACGTTTTACTATCCACAAAAAAACACATTTTGTAATTTGAATGAATGCAGAATGATATAAACAGATGCGTGCGTATTTGTCAATAAATGTTTAGACTTTTGCAAAAATACCTCATAGTTTGTAGATGAACAACTTTTAAGTACCGTATGTAAAAAAAAAAAAAAATGCAATACACATTCTCAAATGTTAAATTGGGTTGCGAAGTGTTTAATCTGCATTTGTGAAACAAAAGACACGTGTGGATCAGCTTGCATTATTTTCTTTACATTTGAGGCAGACGTGTGCAAAAGTTAGACTTTATCTAGCAGATAGCTAGGTGATAACTGAATCTCCCTTCATAGGAATCGATAAAGTAAGGCTACAAAAAACAATTGAAGCCATATACTATTATATGTATTTAGTTTCTGTGAGAAAGTCAGAGCTGGTGTATCGGTAACTAGCTTATGGGTATAATCTAGAAATGTAATGTGTATGGCTTTGATATAAATACATAAATGGGCCTATAGGTCAGACACCTACATTTTTCACTCATAGGAAATATGGGTGGCTTAATACTAATTACATGAAGCTTAAATGTTCACATACTTTCCCACAAAAATAAAAACAAAACATTAGGGACCATAATAGCTATGATTTCAATTGTCTTGAGTAGATACGAATAGTAGTACTTTATCGATTACTATGAAGGGAGATTCAGTTATCACCTAGCTATCTGCTAAATAAAGTCCAACTTTTGCACACTTCTGCCTCAAATGTAAAAAAGAAAATGTAAACAAAAGTAATTTGATGACTGTTTTTCTATTGAATGAAACGCAACTGGTTAGCAATTTAAAACTACGGGTACTCCTGAGGTGCTGAATCTACCGGAGCCGCGATCTACCGGTACTGCAGCTCTGCAGGATGAGGATGGTGAGGAAGCCAGAGTCAGCAGAGATAATTATGTCATTGGGGATTTTTTGTAGAGCGGAAGCCGGATTGGGAGGGTTCATAGAGGTTATATGAGTCGAGGTGGAATTTGAGTTGAGTAGAGACAACTCGCTCTAGAATTCTGGACAGAAAAGGGAGGTTGGAGATGGGCCTGTAGTTGTTGGGGGTGTTGGGGTCAAGTCCCGTTTTTTTTAGTATGGGGCAGACGGCAGCAAGCTGGACGGCAGGAAGGACGAGTCCAGTGGACAAGGAGGAGTTGATTACTTTGATTATGAGTGGGGAGACGAGCCTTAACTAGGATGGAGGGGATTGGGTCGAGGACTTAATACATTACATTACAGCTTTTAGCAGACGCTTTTATCCAAAGCAACTTGCATATCATAGGTAGAGGCAGCCATGCAAGGTACCAACCTGCTCAACGGGAGCAATTTGGGGTTAGGTGTCTTGCTCAAGGACACTACAACATACTTTTCCCCCGGGAGGAGCTGGACTCGAATCTTCAACCTTGAGGTTGCTGGGCGGGAACTCTACTTCCTGAGCCACTGCCGCCCTACTGTATGATTTTATTACATTATTTTGTGATTACATCCTCTAAATCTGAGGCCATGGTTCTCAGCAGGAAACCGGTGGATTGCCTACTCCGAGTAGGGAATGGGTCCTTACCCCAAGTGAAGCAGTTCATGTATCTCGGGGTCTTGTTCGCGAGTGAGGGGACAATGGAGCGTGAGATGGGCCGGAGAATTGGAGCAGCTGGAGCGGTATTGCGTTCACTTTACCGCACCGTTGTGACGAAAAGAGAGCTGAGCCAGAAGGCAAAGCTCTCGATCTACCGGTCAATCTTCATTCCTACTCTCACTTATGGCCATGAAGGGTCATGACCGAAAGAACGAGATCGCGGATGCAAGCAGCCGAGATTAGTTTCAGGAGGGTGGCTGGTATCTCCCTTAGGGACACGGTGAGAAGCTCAGTCCTCCGTGAGACTCGGAGTTGAGCCGCTGCTCCTTTGCGTCGAAAGGAGCCAGTTGAGGTGGTTCGGGCATCTTGTAAGGACGCCACCTGGTGGCCTCCCTAGGGAGGTTTTCCAGGCACGTCCAGCTGGGAGGAGACCACGGGGCAGACCGAGGACTAGGTGGAGGGATTATATCTCCACGCTGGACTGGGAACGCCTTGGGACCCCCCAGTCAGAGCTGGTTCATGTGGCGAGGGAAAGGGAAGTTTGGGGGCCCCTGCTGGAGCTGCTACCTCCGCGACCTGACTTCGGATAAGCGGTTGAAGATGGATGGATGGATCCTGTCTTACATCCACGTACCAAGGATATGAAGGAGGATCTATAAAGAGCTCAGTGACTGTAAGCTCCATGAGTAGAGCTGGCCGGTATTCTCCAACACGCCTCAATGTTAAGACCACACCAGTTATGTGTATCATGTATGTAATGCCAATAAACGCTGCTTGTGATTGGGATGGGAAATAATCACCCCACACTTTCTTTCTGTATAGAACACTTTATTATTCATTTTTAAACCGTCAGCAGCTAGAGCGGGGTCAGTTTGTCTCCAGCAGGTCAACTTTAATGATATATGTGTCATCTGTACCGGGCTAAGGAGAGGTAGAGCGAAGCATTATATACAAATATATACTTTAGACATTTTAGATCATAGACATTTATAAACATTTAGTGATTTTACAAGATATGCTCACCAAAATCTAATATATAATATATCACATTTCTAAATCTGAAATTGTTAATTTTCTCTGGCATCATGTTATATTTTTAGACTTGGCTTATTTTTATAGGTTGTGTCATTATACAAAACAGACCAGAAGACATCTTTTTATTCAGTGTTGTGTCTACATCATCCTAATGCAAACACAGTCACACATGTTGATCTACTACAATACTCTGTTGCTGCACTCCAGTGGTTTAGGTTGGTAATATCTGAGGTGAGCATGTTGCCATGTACTGTATACTATGTTTCCACCTCAAAGCTGACTAACCCCTGACTGCACAACTTCTACACTCGCTGACTTACCGTGGAAATGATCTTGGTGTCCTCAATCCTGTTCAGGACGTACTTGTAGCTGTGAGAGTGCTGGGTGTTGATGAAATCCAGAGCTGCGGCCTCTGCTTCAGGGGAATTAGATGCAGGGTGGAGCTCATTGGGCAGCAGCACCCGAGCCCATACCCCCACCAGTAGTCCCAGAGCCACAGTAATGCCCAGTGGATTATTTTCTATGAGAGGTACAACAGACAAGAAAAAGGAATCACACCAGCCAGGTAGAGAGAGAAGGAAGTCAGACAGATCCCATGCAGCCCACAGTGTATATATCTTACACTTTAAACAGGAGAACAGAGTCAAGGTAAACACCACGATCATCCCCCTGACTCCTGCGTCACATGTGGGTGGTTCGTTGTGTGCCCCCTCAAGAGTGGTCTCTGCTTTGTGATATCTGACAAAACAAATGTAGACTGACAAAATCTGGTGGGATGAACTAGTGGTGATCAGACTCCAGTTTGACTTGATAGTCGTCCCCAGATTTGGCATGAATGTTTCTTAAATGTATATGCTGTGTGTTGGAATTGGATTTTCACTTTCCCCTCTCCACATAGGTCAGAGGTCAGTTAGAGATTCAGTGACTTGCTCAAGGACACTTCCGCAGGGCAGATGTTTGCCAAGGTGGGTCTTGATCCTTGGTCATAGCTGAAGGACGCTCTCCTCTACGCCATGACACCCAAATGTCCTGAAACACGTCTGCGAAAAATGGCAAAATACCGTGCACTGGGCCTGCAGTGCTGCAGGAGGGACTCATAGTGTTTTCTTTCTTTTTTGTTGTTGTTTTTATGCACTAATACGCAATCGTTGCCACGTTGAATATCATTTTATGATATGATTGAAGTTTTAAGTTATTCCAACATAATTAGTAGGAATGTCAATATGTATGTTACAAAAACCAAGGACAGAAAACAGATTTTTTTTAAAGTATAAAATAATATTCTGATTGGTCGGGGCCTGAGTGACGCGGTCTTCACGCGACGGTGTAACGGGGGCGGCAGTGTGATGGTCAAACTATTGAACGTCGTCGTGGTAAATAAATAGTTACCTCATTCAAGTTTACCAGGACATAAAACATGGTAGTTGATTGCCCAATAATCGCTTGTCCCACTCAAAAGTCTCTACGAAGCAAGCGAGTAACGGTAAGCCGAAGTGGTGGTTGGTAGCCTAGCTAGCCATTTGTCACGGACAGTTGTGTTAGTGAGTTGAAGTTAGCTAGGACTTTAGTTAGGAAAACACGTGTCAAGGAGCAGTCGTGTCAGCTCGGTCCAAATTATGAGCCATTTGTGGTTCTGGTGGTTTTCACAGCCTGAAGAGAATATTCAACTAACCTGGCTCACTGTAACGGCCGAGTAACTCGTTACCTGACTTGGACATGTTTTGTGGGACAGGGTCACATACAGGGATCCTGATGCGGGTCTAGAAAGCCTACTCGTCATGTATGGGGAAGGCATTCGATCATTTCATCTCCTGGCAAATCGTAGTGAAAAACCTGTTGTTCAGCCCCAAGACACATAAAGAATATATATTTTCTGTAGCTGGAAACCCACTGCCAGTTCACGCATTTGTTATGGTGAAGCATGATCTTCAGTGATAGTGATATGACCTAGTTTGCAGTCATGTTGCCCGGCCATCATCAGCATACGTCATTGAAGTTGAAAACCCACCAAAATCTTCCAATCCAGACCAAAAATGAAGGTGTTGAAAATTGTAAAGGGTAATTTTTTAAACTTGAGTATGTATAGCCCTGCATGTAATAACGCATTCATTCTTCATTAGAGCAGTTGAGGGGGCTGTGCATGTGTGGTTTGTCCATTGAGGAAACCACCAGAAGCAAAAACAAGTACGAGGGCAACTAAGGTGAGTATGAAAACCCTGCCAAGGTATGGGTGGTTATACAAATACACCAATATGCGACGGAAGTATTCACCTCTCCACTCAAAGTCTACACTGGAGCAGCTGGTAGCAGCTGACCCAAAGTATACAGGGAAAGTTGAACCTGAAACAGGAACACCAGGCCTATTTCCAGTCCCTTCTCGGACAGTGGACCATGGTCTTGAAACTGAGTGCCTCCTTGTCACACGGAAGCCACAAGAGAATCCAGATTCAGGACTGTTCCATATGAGCTGTATGTCTCAGACCTGCCCCCCTAGCAGCCAAAAGAAGAGCCACAACTCCATGCTCTCACATGATCCTCCGTCCTTAGTTCTCATCAATGGTCAGGCTCTCCGTGAACATGTACCACTGAAGCAAAGCAAAGACCTTAACAGAAGGAAGAGATTCATGTCTTCTGTTAAGGGAGATTCCCATCCCTCTAGGCGAGCCAAGACACGCTTATATTGTAAAATGCAGCTCTGGATGTGGAGGAGAGCGAAATGCAGTTTCTGGATATTGAAAGCCAAGAAACGAGAAAAAGGAGCTTGTTCGATCACTTCCAGCGCCTGCCTCAGTTTAAAGACGCAGTCACAGAAACATAAATGGAAAGTTCAGAAGTACCACCCACAGAGCCTAAAAAGGTTACAAGAAAGAAAATCACCTCTAGCTGTTGGATGTGATACTCAAGGGGGCTCAGAGGACAGGCTTGACAAAGACAATTGCCCCCAGAAGCTGTGTAAACCTACTGGTGTATCAGAGGTACTATGTACTGCTACCAACCACATGCAGAACCTGGTTACTGACACAAATGTCAGTGTGGGTGCCACTGATCAGAACATGCCAACGACGACCGTACCGTCTCAGAGACATGGAAAAGAAAGCTTTGTCCAGTTGGGTGAACTTCCTGACCCTATGACAGTATGTCACACTACCAAACTCCTGCAGGCCCATAGTACAGGCAGCAGTATATGTGTGGGAATCACAGATAATCAGAAACCAAAGAAAATGTTGCCATCTCAAAGGCATGGTGGCCAGAAGCTGTGTGTACTTGTTGGCCTATCAGAAAAATGTACTATAGTCTCTGCACTTCAGGACCAGTCAGCCAACAGAGACACTGTTAAGAGCGTCACCAGTAAAAAGATGCTAGGTACGGCAATGTCTTCTCAAAGCCAGCATCAAATTGACGTCGGCCACAAAGCACTGACAACAGATATCCATGGTATGTATACCTACTGATTTTTTGTTTTTGTCATGTTTTGCTTGACTTTCCTGGTTTTAATTGTGATTTTGAGAGTGCAGTGTTGTCAATCTCTCTTAGAATTCCTTAATGACGTCTATAGAATATATGGAAGTTTCATCCCACTACAAAAGAGCGATGTATTGAGACACTTGAAGAGGAAGTTTAAAATTGACTTCGATAAGAGGTAACTTTTTAGTCTGTGTGGTCATGGTTTTTAGTCTTGTGTGGTTCCAGTTAGTGGCTCCAAGGTTACCAGTTCAAATCTTGAGCTAGATGGGAAAAAATCTGGCAAGATGTGAGCTGGCAACCGGAGAGTTGTCGGAGTCAGAATCGGGTGCCAGATCCTGCCGTTTTACAGGCACTTAACCCCTAATTGCTCCCCAGGCCCTGTATATGGCTGCCCTCTGCTCCTGCCCCTCCAGTGTGTGTGTGTGTAATGTGTATGTGTGTATCCAATGTGTGCAATCATTTGTGTGTATCTCGGGGGATCCGTGATGGGTTAAATGCAGAAAAATTACTTCACTATGTGTGCGGTAGAGACAAATATTGTATCCAAAGATCAATAATTTAAATGCCACTTTCTTGAATGGCTTTGTATTATGTAAATCTCTCATTTGTCACATTAACTTGCCAGCATCTTTCTTGTTACATTGTCTGAAAGATTGTGTGTGTGCGCTGAGCTCAAGCATCCAGTAGTAGTATCTGTAATGTTGAGATGTCATTCTGGGACCGATAATTGTATATTTTGCCATCCCTGTAGGAAAAATGCAGTATTCTCAGAAGTTACAAAGTACCAAGCTGCGATGGTTCAGAAACCTATTCCCTCCTTCCGCCTGGTCTACAAGAAACACATTCTGACACTGGACGATTTGTCTACCCTGGCAGATCAGAACTGGCTCAACGACCAGGTTGTCATCTAACATACACCAAGCATTTCTGTTTCATGCAAATAGTTGACATTTTTGAGTAGTAAGATGTACAGTATGTCTGGAACATAAGCCTTAATGTTGAACTGGAACTTAAGGGGTGTATTTAAAACTGATGATGTGGTTTTTGTGTTTGTTATTCTTCAAGGTTATGAACATGTATGGAGAATTGATTACGGAATCTGCCCATCATAAGGTAGTTTTCAATGCTATGTAGATTAGTTAGCAGACTTGGCTAAGATAGTACCGGTACTTGCAAATATCGTTTTGTGTCTCCGCCATGTTTGTTTACAAGCCACAGAGAAAATGGACTGGGAATCTTGCCTAAATAAATATGAAGAAATCTTTGAGCATTTCAAGTTGCAGTAACTGTCATATACGGTAAACATTTACCATGCAATGTTAGTAAGAGAGTTACGGTAATACAGAGACATGTAGAGTAGACCGTGATACAGACTGAGAGAGAGAGTTAATGTGTTGTGCCTAATTACTAAGTGTTTAAATAAAAGCCTCCGTCATCATTTTACAGTAACCATGTGCTGATGATGCAGCTACATTAGGAACAGACTATCCACGATGGATGGGCGGATGGAAACTCTGGTAGTGAAACTTCGATACTAGCGTACAACTCTTTTTGTGCAGATCCCTTTTGAAAAGTATTAATTTCAGTTATTTTAAGTCCAAAATGTGGTTGCGTCACACTATTTTCAAAGGCTATTCAGAGTATTCTGAGAATTTCTGGGAAGAAAAAAAATCTTCTGATACACTGTTGTGGTGTGTTGGTGATGTTAAATAAAAAGTACATTAATGTAACTGCTTTGGGGTCAGGTCTTAATGTAACATTAATATTTTAATAATGCACCAGGTTGGAGGATTCCTTGTACGATTTACAGCTTTAGTTCTCTGAGAATCTCTTTCATATCCAAGAAAAAATTGTATTGTAACTGAAACATCCCTAACCAAATAGATATTGAATCGAATCGAATTGGGACCTTGTGAATCGGTATCAAATTGATTCGGGACATCAGTGGCGATACCCAGCCCTAGTCATTGAATTGTCCTATTTGTCGAACCCCAGCGATTTCATGCAATAACATGTATTTGCAAGTACCGGTACTATTTGCCCCACGTCTGTTGGTTAGGTTTCCCAGTGTCTTTGAGTACCATAATATTGACTGGAATGGGATTGTAACAACTCAGAAAACATGGAATCGCACAGATTATTAATTTCATGATTGCAGTTTAATTTTCTTCCCCTCTTTTCTCCACTCATAGGTCCATTTTTTCAACAGCTTCTTCCACCGACAGCTTGTGACCAAAGGATATGAGGGAGTCAAGAGATGGACAAAGCAGGTCAGGTCTAAAATGGGAGTGGTGTGTCCTGAATTATGATCATTTATCCAAACATTACTCATAATATAGATTGCTGTCAAAAAACTGCTGTCAAAAATATGCTAAACAAGAACCTATGACTATGTAGAACTTGAGAGTAAAGGGTTTGGTGAATACTGGCAGGGTGTGTGGATTCAACCCCTCCCCGCGTCTCCTGTTGTGCAGGTGGATTTGTTTTCTAAGAGCCTGCTGTTGGTGCCCATACATCTGGAGGTTCACTGGTGTCTGGTGACTGCTGACACTGTCAAAAAGAGGATCTGCCTCTATGACTCTCAAGGCAACATGCTCCAGAAGGTTGCAAGGGTAACAATAGATCTCATGTGACTTGCAACATTTCCCTCGATGATGCCTCCAACCCTTTTGCTTTTATTCATAGCCATCCATTCTTCCATGTCTCTGTCACTCCACCGATGTAAATAAACATTTCAATCAGTGTTCTATAAGTGATCACATGTCCATATCTGAAATAAATTATACAAATGTAATTTTTCTTTACGCTGTGCTTACAATAGAACATCCTGAAATACTTGATGGCGGAGGCAAAAGAGAGGCAGCAAACAGCGTTTCAAAGCGGGTGGACAGTGTCATCCGGTGAGGTATGTTGTGTGTGTGTGTGCCTACGTATTTCAAAATATATATGTTAGGCTATGTTAGGGCTGGGTATCGCCACTGATTTCCCGAATCAATTCGATTCCGATTCACAAGGTCCCAATTCAATTGTATTTTCGATTTGATATCGATTTGGTTTGGGAATATTTCAGTTACATTACCAATTTTGCTTCGATATGAAAGAGATTCTCAGAGAACTAATGCTGTAAATTGTACAAGGAAACCTGTAACCTGGTGCATTATTAAAAATATTAATGTTTACATTAAGAATTGACCCCAAAGCAGTTACATTAATGTACATTTTATTTAACATGACCAACATCTTTTTATTTATTTATTCATAAATAAAAAGTTTTTGGAACATGTTAAGTCTTGTAAAACCTCTGGACATTGTAAAGTCTAAAGCCCCTTCATGACTGCTTTCTCACTTCTTGGAGATAAACTGTAAACTGCCTTCAACACACCTGGGAACTGGGGAGTTTCCACCTCGTAGTGGGAACTATGACGCTTGAGCGGCCACCTATCTAGGAATTCCCGGTAGGAAACTGGGGGTTTTGCGGGAGCTCCCATAAATACAACTCAATATCGTCAGAAGCAACATGGCGGCTTACGTTTGTTAGGGTAAGAGAAATATAACAACTTCTTTTAAAACGGTATAACTCATATAATGGGCTATGTGTGTCTAAAATGTGTGTAGTGCATCAGATTAGATTATCTAGTAAATATAGTTAAATTTAGGGTTACAGGCAACATCAAGCACAATGAATGTGTCTGTTTTGAAAAGGCTTGATATTATACGTAAAAAGCTCCCAGCTTCTCCTCGGATCCACTGTAACGCTCACAAGGGCGGAGCTGGGAACTTACAAGTAGGACTTTTCCCAACTCTCGGTTGTCTTGAAGGCAGCCTTACTGTGTGGATAGTAGTCATGGGCGATACCAAAATGTTGTGTTCGATACCGATGTTTTATGTAACAATTTTACAGATAATGCTAATTTCTTAAATGAGAATGTTTTTTTGAATGAGAATTACTTTTTTAATTATTATTACATTTTTACATTAACACAATTTAAAACATGAGATTGTGATGATGATGTTTTAATAGGATAGAGGTTGTTAGCTATTTAATTTATATTAAACTCACTAAAGTTGACCAATTAATGAACACTATTAGTATTTAGGCTTCACAGTTGTCTGTTACTGCATTAACAAAGGGCTGTACGTTTCATAGCAGTGATGGATGGCAAAATGTTGAACTTGACTAAAAAGTAAATAACAGGTCTAGCTGGATATGTTCTGCCTCCTGTCTGACCGGGTGGTGCAGGTGACTTGGTTTTCTGTTCTGCCTCTTGTCTGACCGGGTGGTGCAGGTGACTTGGTTTTCTGTTCTGCCTCCTGTCTGACCGGGTGGTGCAGGTGACTTGGTTTTCTGTTCTGTCTCCTGTCTGACCGGGTGGTGCAGGTGACTTGGTTTTCTGTTCTGCCTCCTGTCTGACCGGGTGGTGCAGGTGACTTGATTTTCTGTTCTGTCTCCTGTCTGACCGGGTGGTGCAGGTGACTTGGTTTTCTGTTCTGCCTCCCGTCTGACCGGGTGGTGCAGCTGACTTGGTGTTCTGTTCTGCCTCCTGTCTGACTGGGTGGTGCAGGAGGTGACTTTGTTTTCTGTTCTGCCTCCTGTCTGACCGGGTGGTGCAGGTGACTTGGTTTTCTGTTCTG
>OMOT01078152.1:0-32765 GCA_900312575.1 Acanthochaenus luetkenii
GCCTCACAGCAAGAAGGTCCTGGGTTCAAATCTCGCCTGGCCCTTTCTGTGTGGAGTTTGCATGTTCTCCCCGTGTTCGCGTGGGTTTCCTCCGGGTGCTCCGGTTTCCTCCCACAGTCAAAAAGACATGCAAATATATGTGTTGTGTGTAGTGTGGTGCATGGTGTGATGGGCGACAGTAGCTCAGGAGGTAGAGTTCCCGCCCCGCAACTGCAAGGTCGGCGGTTCAAGTCCAGCTCCTCCCGGGAAATAATCTGTCGTAGTGTCCGTGAGCAAGACACCTAACCCCAAATTGCTCCCGTTGAGCAGGTTGGTACCTTGCATGGCTGCCTCCGCCAACGGTATGACATGTAAGTCGCTTTGGATAAAAGCGTCTCCTAAATGCTGTAATGTAATGTATGTAAGTCGCTTTGGATAAAAGCGTCTCCTAAATGCTGTAATGTACCGGTAATGTAATGTAATGTAACATGACCCATCTGATCTCTCAGTGTGAAACCCAAAGCCGAGGTGCACATGGCTATGGCCCCTCCCGTCATGGCTACAGTAGAAGCATTGTCCTCTCAGGGAGGGGAGCAGCATGCTGTGGCCTCCAATGCCCAGCACCTCGTCCAAGCCATCCCCACCATGTTGGCCCCCCCTGGACCTGTACCCCCCTCCCAGCCCTCCACCGTGCTCTCGGCCTTGCCGGCAGCCATGGCCGTCACTCCCCCTGTTCCTGCCTCAATGGCCAACACTGTGGCCTCTCCCACTCAGCCTGCAGCCAGCAGCACTGCAGCTTGTGCTGCCAGCTCTGCCTGTCCAGATGTGAAGATCAAGCAGGAGGTGGAACCCATGGATACTTTCCAGCCAGGTAAGGCACATGTCTTCCTTCCACATGTCATCAGTGAAGCGACCTGGGGAATTTTTTATTATGCAAACTAAAATATACATGCATGTGACTGACGTGTATATCCTTCACCCTCAGATCCCAATGTGAACATGTCGTCGGCCTCAGCCCTCACCACCCAGGCCTCTTCCCTAAACACCCCTGCCTCAGGAGATCTGATCCCTGGGGCCTCTCCCAGGAAGAAGCCCCGCAAGCAGCAGCATGTTATTTCTACAGAGGAGAGCGAGATGGTGGAAACCAACAGCACAGACGAGGAGAGGGCCACTGGCAGGCCCCTCACTGGCAGGGCTGAGAGGCGAGAATCTCCTCCAAGGGAATATGTTGGTATGCAATTACACCCCTAGTCATTCATGATGGTGATGATGATGATGATGAGCTTACTTTTAACAGGTATTTTATCAGCATTATCACTTGTTCACCTATGGCTTGTTTTGCATTTCAGATGAGGAAGGAGTGCGTTATGTGCCAGTCAGGCCACGGCCACCTGTTACCCTTTTACGACACTATCGTAACCCGTGGAAGGCTGCCTACCATCACTTCCAGAGGTACAGCGACATCCGGGTCAAAGGTCAGTAGCCCTGTATGCAGAGAAAATTTGCTGCCTGTATTAACTTGTGTACACAATGATTTTATAGAGCTTATGAGAATGAGTGATAGTGGCTGTTCCTTCCTGATAATAATTATTTGCTTCTCTCAGAGGAGAAGAAGGGCTCCTTACAGGATATGGCCAATCAGAGAGGAGTGGCGTGCAGAGCACAAGGCTGGAAAATTCATCTGTGCGCTGCACAGCTCAGGCAGCTGGTGAGTTCTGGCCTAGGCCTACAGACACACATGCATATCATATCTGGGAATTTTAATTTATCTCAATGGGCCATACAAAATTATCATGAAGGCAGAGGTCTAGAAAAAGACTGGGTAGGTTTTTTTGTCTCCGAAGAAACAGAACAAGGAGGAGATGACCCGATTTGTTGCAAGTCAAAACAAGGTGACATATTTGTTACTGATTGGCTCTGAGGTCGTCTGCATAATTTTTAGGGAGAGACATTTCCATGATTGGACAAACATGAACGCTGTGTGTGTCTGACTTTATCTGCAGTCGAGTTTGGAGCATGATGTATACAGCCGCCTCTCCACCCTTCAAGAGGGCCTGATTCCAAAGAAGAGAGCAGGGTCTGATGACGACCTTCACCGAATCAATGAGCTTATACAGGTACAGTTATTACCTGCAGTTTAGCACCTTACAAAGCTGTCCTTTGAAAATGGTCAGTGAAAAGGACTATCTGAAATCATCATAGAGTCTATATAAATTAAATGGCTACAGTACTTACAAATGTGTAGTAGTCAGAATATCAGTGTAAATGGATGCTCATGGTAGGAACACTGCGCTGGTGTCTGAGAAAGAGAAAAGACAAGACAGCTACACACACTCACACTGCCAGGCTAAGCAAGACCCGTACACTCGGGTAGACGTATTCAGCCACATATACACTCATGTATACAGAGAATGATTAGACGTGCAGCAACCAGGAGGCAACCCTACATTGGGTTCCCAACGGCAGATAGGTAGGTCTTTGCGATGCCGGCGTTACCCGCAGAGGCTGCTGCCTTGGCTTACGTGCACCTCTCCAAAAATGTATCTGCGCGTAGGGCGACCTAAGACTGTAAGAATTGTGATTGGCCCGCTTCATAGGATTGCAAATATGTTCATTTTTAGGACACCTCGTCTACGAATTATAAAGCCTACCAGATGTCACTGAACTTGCGGTGAGAAATATCCCAGAACGTGAGTTTCAGAGAATGTAAATACTACTACTTCTGTTGTTATTACTCCCATGCCAACGAAGCATGCCACTGCCATCTAGCATTCGGTGGTCTACCACAGAATAACCAACGAAGAACTATAAATGCTTAGTTGCACCGCTGTAGACACCTATGCCGTAGCTTCGACGCAGAAGTATAATTTACCCTTTAGTAGGAAAAATTTGCTAAATTCCCCCAAAACAAACTATCCCTTTTTGTTTCTCCTCAGGGTAACATGCAGCGCTGTAAGTTGGTGATGGACCAAGTGACTGAAGCCAGAGACACCATGATGAAAGTGCTTGACCACAAAGAGAAGGTCCTGAAGCTGCTCAACAAGAACGGTGCTGTCAAGAAGTCCTCCAAACTGAAGCGTAAAGAACGGGCATAAGTGGGGCCTACTCTTCTGTCGATACCACTGTCCCCTCTGAAGGGGTGAAGGAGCTGCTCAGAATTTGGTGCTATGATTTGCTGCGCACAATCGCACGCACCCTCCCTATCTGCCTGAGAGTGGACAGAGAGAAGTGACAGGAGGGGTTAAAAACCTCACAGGCAGAAAATCCCATCAGGAGTAGGTTCTCGTTCAAGACACAGCGCTCGCAGTGTGAAGAATCGTAGGTGGCCCCTTCACTGTTTCCCCCCGTCTTTTGTTTATATTTTTGAAGACCCGAGAGACCATTTTTAGGAGCTTTTGTTTTGTTACCGTGTCTTTCAAGAGAATGTGTTCGAAATGGCATATTATGTTGAGTTCTGTGATATTTGGCACTCTCTCCTATATGATGCAGGAACTGTAAATCTCAGATCCAGTTTGCCCTGTCAGTGATAAAGTATTTCAATTAAGGTGAAAGACCAGAGCATTACTGTATGGGTAAATCAAAATGATCTAAAAGGAATCCTTTAGTAAACCGTGTGTATATGGACTAATCTCAATCTCGCCCTTGTGCTCTTTTCATCAATCTGTGCCTTCATCTTCTTGGTGTACCTGAGATAGACTGGAACGTGTGAAAGCGCTCCAAATGCTATCGAAACACTCCCCATCAAATATAATTATCATAAAAAGAAAAGGGTCAGAGGTCAATATCACTGCTTCCCCTTTTTCTCAGAACACCCTACATAATGTTTATGTTAAATTCAGATTTGATCATCTAGTATGGCAAAACGTATTCGCTATTGGCCACAAGTTTAGATTTGAATATGTTCTACTCAGTCATAGAGATTATGGTGGGTTGAGGAAAAAGTACCACTATTAGAAAATCTAAAAGTGGCACGTTGAATTGACATATAGGGGGGGGGAAAGTTCTTAAAAGGATAAATTGTGTCCGTAGATGTTTATTTGATAGTGAGAACATACTGAATATGCATAATGCTGGGTTACCTTTACATGTGAAACTGCTATGAGTCATCCATCAAATTTGATGGATATCATGCAGTGATTACAATGTATGTTTATTTGGTTTCGAATGGTACAGTGCTTGAAATAGAGTATCCTTGTGTAATTAGAATGGTGGAATGCATTGATGTAAATCACTGTAAATGTGCTTTTGGTTTTCCATTGACCTGGTTCTTTTCAGGTTCTGTACTTTATGAAACATTTTGTGCCGTGTGATGTGGCGCTTCATTTGCAGAGTAAGTAATGATAACATGAGATGAAGTGAGCCTTAAACATCCAGCTATTGTACATTTTTGTCTGTGTAATTATAGTAAAGCGACTTCAACAATACAAGCTACCCTCTTGCCTATAGTTTTTATATCAGTTTGGTTAATAGATCAAGATCAAGAATGCAATATGTTTTTGGTTTTAATTTTAGAAGGTAAGAATAGTCTGTTTAGGATTGTTTTTGTTCCCTACTGTTAAAACGTAGAACCAGGTGCCCAGAGATGGTTAAAAAACTGCCAAGGAAACCCTCTCAAGCTAGTCAAACAGGCCACACCCTAGGTTAGATGGAGATTGCAGAATTAGTATCTGCTTTACAGTGTTCTCAGGCCCATGCTCTCTGTATGGATGAGATGTGGGATTCCTGTAAAGAGCACAGAAATGAGTGAGAGATTACATTTGATTGTCATGGAATACAAGTCTACAGAATATACAGAATAAGCCAACAGGTGATGAGCTACTGTACATTTCCCTTTTTCCCCCTGTAAATATAAATTGATTTGACAGTGTGTTACATCAATCTATGATCTCATTTATGCCCTTATGTTTTTACCTCCGTTCTCGGTACATATGTGTGACTCAGTCTTCCTATGGATCGTGCATTTCCATACTACCAGTATGGAAAGTATGAACTTCTGTATTACTAGTTATACAGAAGTTTCACATTTCCAGCTTGAACCCATGAAACTGTAAACATGATATTCCCGTGCTGTTCACTATCTGCTGTTTACAACATAATTGCCTCCAAGCATGGCAGAAGGTCTTGACATTGCTCTACCTATGATGTAAATGTCCAAGGATCAGTTTAAAGTGAGTTAAAGTGACACATTTCATTGGTAGAACATTTTCTTTTTAGCAAACATTTGAGTTGACAGATACTAGCTGCCTCTGGGATCTATTGCCACCACAGTGTGTTCGGTGTTCATCTTGTTTTTCTTGAAAATATTGAAAAGTACCATGCTGAACACAGGAACAAAAATTAGCACAGCCCATGACATAATTTGTGTATATGTTGAGTTGATCCTTTTTTTTAATGGAGACCATTTGATTCCATGCCTCCTAGAAGACATGAAATTATTCAGGCTTTAATTTGAGTCATGGAGGATGAGGAAATTAAATTAACATGGGTGGTTAAAATCCTGAAATGTTTTATTCATTATTTACAAGTTGAGGAAATATTTCAATTAGTGCTTGGATATGCTAAATTTTGTTAGCTGTTCTCTCATACTCTCATATTGAAAAATGCTGTAGGCAATCTGACATTGTAAATTCCCTTGTTTTCTAGCAAATTAATTCTAGCGCCGGTGATGTGAATCATATCCTCTTAGTTTGCTCTTTGCCCCTCCTCCAGTTCTTGTTGACTCCCTTGTTGTGTGCGCCATCTATTTAATTAAATGTAGTATGTTTCCCAGACTGTCAACTAGTCAATAGGAGGAATATAGCTGGAAAGACACTTGTAGCACTATCTCAACTTGTCAATCTATGTCAAATCCAGCATGAATTTGAGCACTTGCCAGAGTAGGTTGAATGTAAGGTGGAAGGTACATGTATCATCTTTACAGTTTTGTATCTGCCTCCATATTTAACCCTGCAGATAAACAATAGGTGTTTAACAAATGCAAAATGATTGTTAGATAGAAATAGTTTGAACTGAATATGAAACTGTTTCTTTGGGCATGTATTTTGGGCTGTGTGATGATATACGGTATATTGACGGCTCTCTTCTGGTTAGGATTGCACTGGGTGTCTCTACCTTCGCAGGAGCAAAGTCAAAGGGCCATAAAGGGGTGCTATGCTGGTAAAGCTCTTTGCTTCCTGGTTCATATTAATTCAAGGAAAAGTAACCCACAGCAGCTGGGGCTTACAGCAGCACCACCAATATTCCTAGGTAAGCCATGACATGATACACACTGAAAGGTGTCTTCAACCGAGTGATTATATGCCATTTGTTAGTAATTACTTTCTCTACTTTATAATTTCTATATTGTTTTCAAGGTGGTAACTCGATTAGGTTGTGTGGTGTATGTTTCAAGTGCATGTTAGAGTTTTCATAGTGGTCCTACAATGAGATTCAACACATTCTGTCAGGAAAGTGTTTCCAAAGTGAATATCATATTCATATCACGATTAATTATTTTGACATGATTTGAATCGATACCGTTTCACACATTTGTTACACAAGCTAGATTCTACAAAAACATTTGGAGGTATAAAGACAAATATATTTCTGAATCTTATGTCGTTTGGGTTTAATTGACTCAGGAGCAAAAACACGATATACTACTCACATATTAGCCTACATCTTCAGATTTTATTTAGGGATATGGAGCATTTCAATATTTTCCTTTCAAAATTGTTGCAATTCCGTTTGTGTCGCTATTAATATCAGACATTCAGAGTCCACACTACACCCTTAAATCCCACTGAAGTGTATTGAATAGACATAATGGACAGTAGCATTGGTTTTGCTTGTAGGTCAGATTACTGGAAGGGGATGGAAATGGTGGCCATTGGGGTGACACAACATATTAGACTGACTTAACAGGATGATACAATTTTGTCATTCTCTTCACAGGCTGGATACAGATTTCTGCTACTATGCATTTGAGTAAGGTAAGAGTGATACAGCATGACACATATCTGCCCAAAAAAGATGCACGTAGTTAGAAAATGCTGGTTATTTTCATCACTACTTGTGTTTCCACAACCAGGGAGATTTTGTGTGGGTGGACTCTGGTATCGGAGTGCCGATTGGGGCGGAGGTCAATCTGACCGACACGGGACAGCTTCAGCTGATTGATGATGAAGGAAAGGTACCTAACCCGCGAGAGATGACTTTGATCTGCTCCGGGAGAAATACATGGCTTAGGTCTATATGATGCTAATTCTTTCATCACATACACACAGGAGCACAAGATCAACAGCAAGAAAGAGGCCACCTTCCGACCCATGCACCCCACTTCTGTGAAGGGTGTGGATGACATGATAAGGCTTGGCGACCTCAATGAGGCGGGGCTCCTCAGGAACCTCCTGGTGCGACACAAAGAAGGCGTCATCTATGTAGGTTTCTATCTCGCTGGATTTTCATTTACTCTGTTTACCAATTGCGCAACCGCCTAGTTTTATGATGTCCATGACCTGCTGCGGAAATGCTGCGCTGTCTGTCTTTCGTTTTGTCAATTGGCTCCCTGTCTTAGACTTTGCCCTGTAGTTTATCACAGTGTTGTTTGTCTCCATGGAGACAAATGAGCCTCTGTTGAGAGAGATTGGCCCAGTGTTTGCCTGCCACGGCATCAAGGCACACCAGTGTGTCTTCAATTATGAATCAGGCCATTTTGTAATATCAAAATACTAATGCTGGATGCTGGGGGCAAAATTGTACTGGGACTGATCTTCTGTTTATTACTGCCGTCAAGCGTTTGGCAATAGCATGATCAACTTTGCCATTTAACGGAGCTTTTCGTGATTGTAACCCATCTGTGAAATGTTTAACCCACGCTTATAGTTCACCAATGAATCGGGACGCCTCTGCAGTCCCCTGCTGCCGTGACTAACCAGGAGACCACTGGGGTCGCCGGCTTGATGCTGTGCTTACAACATCACGTCGTCTTTATGACGTCCTCTGCATAGACACAAGCACACGTTTAGTCAACATTGCTACTGTGTGACCATCCCGCTCTGTATTCAGACATACACAGGCTCCATTCTGGTTGCAGTCAACCCTTACCAGCTGCTGCCCATCTACACCACTGAGCAGGTGCACCTGTACACCGACCGGCGGCTGGGCGAACTGCCACCACATGTCTTCGCCATCGCCGACAGCTGCTTTTTCAACATGCGCCGCAACCGAAAGAACCAGTGCTGCGTCATCAGGTCCTGCTCTTGTCTAGTAACAGGCTGTTTAGATGCGGGGGGGCTGGAAAACAACAAGAAGAAGAAGCAGCAAATATTCTAAGAGATGATTCTGGATAGATTCATTTAAACGGTGTCAGACATATAAGAAAATGTACTTTCTCGTGGCAGGTGAGATGCATTATGCTTTGCACATCCTTACCTCTCTTGTTTCCCGATCAGCGGAGAGTCGGGGGCGGGGAAAACCGAGAGCACCAAGCTGATGCTGCAGTTCCTGGCTGCTGTGAGTGGCCAGCACTCCTGGATACAGCAGCAGATTCTTGAAGCCAACCCCATCTTGGAGGGTATGGGCACAACACCAGCACCAAGGGCATTGAGCCGTCACTTGACTTGTCTGAATTATTTCCCCCTTTCTGAAGAAGTGCTTGACGTTAAATGTTTGCTGTTCTCTCAGCCTTTGGTAATGCCAAAACCATTCGCAATGATAACTCCAGTCGCTTTGGGAAGTACATTGACATCAACTTCACCAAGGGCGGGGCCATTGAAGGGGCCCGTATTGAGCAGTACCTGCTGGAGAAGTCCCGCGTTTGTCGTCAGGTGGGGAAATTGATGAGCTTTCTTCGAGGAATGTGGTACATGTCCACTTTGCATGTGATAAGTAGCATGTAGCTTCTTTTCTTGTGCAGGCGCCCGAGGAAAGAAACTACCACATCTTTTACTACATGCTGATGGGCATGACAGCTGAGCAGAAGAAGATCCTTTCCCTTGGGAATGCTGCCCAGTACAACTACCTGACCATGGTAACATATTTTTGGCAAACTTTGGAATTGAATAACAAGTCATCCTGATTGATGGATTCTGAAGATGCATGCATACGATGGGTCACAGGTAACAAGATGAGAGAAGTATTAATATATACAGCGATCACTTTGTCAGGGTAACTGCACTAGCTGTGAAGGACGTGATGACATCAAGGAATATGCGCACTTCTGCTCAGCCCTGAAGATCCTGATGTTCACGGAGAATGACTCCTGGGAAATCTGCAAACTGCTCGCTGCTATCCTTCACCTGGGCAATGTGGACTTTGAAGGTCAGGAGAATGCTATACAATGAAATATATGTATATACTGTGTGTACTCTGTGTAATACATTTCTTTCTTTCTTTTTGCGGAAATCATTTCAGGCACCATAGTAAATAACCTGGAGGGCTGTGGCATCCTCACGTCATCCCATTTCAGCATGGCCAGCCAACTTTTGGAGGTGTGTATATTTCACAAGAGCAAGTATCATTAAACGAGAGTTCAGATGAGACGCTCCGACCGTATTTGTCCCTTTACCTCAGGTGGATCCCAAAGCGTTGGAGAAGAGTCTGACTCAGCGCTCCTTCATGACCGTCAGGGAGAGCGTGACCAAACCGCTCACCTCTGCCCAGGCAATGGATGGCAGGGATGCCTTTGTCAAAGTAACATAAATCATACCTGATTAGATCAGCATTAGATACTCCTGGCCTCTTGCCTTGGGCACTTTTATTAATTATAGGGTAATAATTAACTGTGACTGATTTCAGAAATAAATGAATATGATTATAACATATAATGATATAAGTAAAGATATGTAACAAAAAATAAGTACAAAGTAAAAAAGAAAACAGACAAATAACAGTAATATATAGCACAATAACATAATTATAATAATAAATATAGCATAATTATATGAAATTGTAAGAAACTAATATGTACAGAAGAGGATTAGGGCCACGTGTGAAAAATTGATTTGAGTTGTGAGAATACACTAAGAAAATAATGGAATCTGATAATGAAGTCAGAATTATTTTAATCTCAAGAACTCTGTACCTCGTTTTCTCACAGTGTACATACAGTATGTTCATCAACATAGATGTTTAGTTGTAGTAATACCACTTAAGGACTTCTAAAATGCAATATCTCAGCTTTTATCATTTATATGTAATTGCAAGTAATTTATTTCCTAAAGTTTTGATTGTTGTGTGTCTCCCTCTATTTATGCAAGTTATCAGTTTGCAAAATGAATACGTATTTCCCATCTGCACCTTTACCAACATTTGAAGGATTTACATGCAAATACCAAATTATTGATTAATTAATGAATTGTAATAATTGATATAATAATATTTTCGAGTGTGTACGGTTTATCACTTTCTCTTACTTGCTCTCGCTTTATCTCTTTAGTGTGTGTCTGTGTGTGTGTGTCCTTTATTTGGACTGTTTTCATGGTTTTGTTGACACTATGTGTGGCACTGTGTTTAATTAGTATACTGTTCTCTGTGCGATCTTTGTCCAGGCCATTTACGGAAGGCTTTTCATCTGGGTGGTGGACAAAATCAACACAGTGATTTTCAAGCCCATGCCAGAGGACACCAAAGAGGTCCAACAATCCATAGGCTTGCTTGACATCTTCGGGTTTGAGAACTTTAAGAAAAACAGGTTGGCATTCACAACAGCTCTCACAACATTAGTGCTCTATTGCTGCTGTTGGACAGAGGACGAATTAACATTTGTACTGAAATCCATCCATCTTTCTTTCCTCTTTTGGTGTGGGATTTTTTGCATTGTTGCAGCTTTGAGCAGCTGTGCATCAACTTTGCCAATGAGCAGTTGCAGCAGTTCTTTGTTAAGCATGTTTTCAAGTTGGAGCAGGAGGAGTACGCCCGCGAAAACATTGACTGGACACACATTGACTACGACGACAACCAGCGCACACTGGACGTGTTGGCCAACAAGCCCCTCAATATGCTGGCCCTTATTGACGAGGAAAGCAACTTCCCCAAGGTCACTGTCCCCCTTGCACCAATATAAAACTCTATTGTTAACAAAGGAAAGGAGTTTTTAATGATCTTCTTTTGTTCGCCTGTAGGGTACAGATACCACTATGCTGCAGAAGATGAATCAGGTCCACGGGAAAGGAGACATCTATATCCCCCCGAAGAACAACTATGAGGCACAATTTGGAGTCCAGCATTTTGCTGGAGCGGTCTACTATGATTCAAAAGGTACTTCTAAAAACAGAGCAAGTCATTTCTCCCGGAGGCCAATGCGATGACCTTAGTGTTTTCTATCCCTTCATCTCTGTCTCGTTTTGAGGTTTCCTTGAGAAAAACCGTGACGCTCTCAGCTCGGATCTGATTCAGCTGGCGGAGACCTCTGCCAACAAGCTCCTCAAACAGGCTTTCCACAGTGAGCTCTCTTCCAACACGGTCAAGAGCAGCGCCAACCCTCGGATGATCATCACCACCCCCAAGAACTCCCTGCGGGTCAGTGCAGCCTTTTGACACCTGGGGTTTCAGCACGAGACACACACAAACACACAACAAATACAATTATCCTATATAATCACTAACTGAATTTTACATCGTCGCCGTCTACAACAGCAAGCGGCTGATACTAAGAAGCGTGTGCCGACTTTGACGGGCCAGTTCCGCAAGTCCCTGGAGGCCCTGATGAAGACACTGACTGTGTGCCAGCCCTATTTCATACGCTGCATCAAACCAAATGACTTCAAGAAGCCCATGGTGAGGAGAGAGACAGACAACCGAAATAAAAGGGTTTGAAATCGATATCAAACCTGTATGAAATATTTGGTTGTAAGTAAAACGACAGAATGTTTGTCTCAGTTGTTTGACAGAGAGCTGTGCATGCGTCAGCTCCGGTACTCCGGCATGATGGAGACGATCAAGATCCGGAAGGCTGGATATCCCATACGCTACACCTTTGAGGAGTTTCTAGGTCGTTACCGCGTCCTGCTGAAAATGTCCCTCTGTGATCCCAAAACGGTGAGTTGGAGGTTATAGCACGAAGCTTGATTTTGTGCTTAACATCTTCACAGCTTCGTGTCTTTTCGTGTTGCGTATGTCATGAATATTCTTTTTCTTTTTTTTCCCTAACAGGAAACGAAAGAGAAATGCTGTGAAAGCATTTGTGAGAACGTTCTTGCTGGAGAAGGTGACTGGAAGACTGGCAAGACAAAAATATTTCTCAAGGTGCTGCATTGTATTTGTACGCATGCAGTGTTTTGCTGTTGGTTATTGAAATATATTTGTCTATCCAAATGTGACAAATATTCGGTATTTTATATTTCTATTTACTCTCAGGACTTCCACGACACCATGCTCGAACTGGAGCGTATGAAAGAGCTACATGAGAAAGCACTTTTGATCCAGAGAGTCCTGAGAGGCTACCCACACAGGTATGGGACACAAAGCTGCACCATGAGCTGCTGTTTGTTCATGTGACAATGCAACCTAAAGTCTGTACGTTTCATGTCTTCTGCAGGAGAGATTTCCTGAGGAAAAAGGCAGCTGCCCTTGTTATCCAGAAACACTGGAGAGGACACAAAGGCAGAAAGCTATACAAAGTGGTGGGTCACCGTCGACCATGTGACTGGATACCAGTGTGAGAATATACGCGTGACTTGCCACAAATGTATAATAATGAACCGATTCTAGGTCCAGCTGGGCTTTACTCGGCTGCAAGCGAAGGTCCGCTCTCGCCAGCTCCAATACCAGTACAAGAAGCAGCGGGGGGCAGCCGTAGTGCTACAGGCCCGGGCCAGGGGATTCCTCGCCAGGAAAGAATGGAAGCGCAAGAGAGATGCTGTGATCCTCCTGCAAGCGCACACCAGGGGCGTGCTGGCAAGAAAGGCTCTCAAAAAGATGAAAAGAGATGTAAGTTCGACCTCAGAGCAAAAGATCAGTGTAATAATCACGTTGAATAATGGTGGGTGGTAATCCTTAGAGACGTGGGCGTGTGACTGGAGGGTCATTGGTTCAAGTCCCTGCTTGTTGGAAATAAATCTGGTAGGGGAAAGTGAGCGAGAAGCACGATCACTAAACAACTGTCAGTGTCCATTAACGAGGCATGAAACGCAAACTACTCCAGTGCTGCCGCTCAGTGGCTAACGGTACGAGACAGAGGTTAAACTGGGCGTGTATGCGTTTAGCCCTCGTTCCCCCAAGCCATTGCTGGGAATAATGAATAATTTGTTGGTCGGGTCGCAATGGTTAATTAAATAAGGGTAAAAAATATGACGTTTTATAAGGACTTGTTTCAGAAAAGTGCTTCATCTGTGTTCCTGATCTCGTATGTTGTTTCCTTCAGATGTTCCTCTCTGCTAAAGAAAAACAAGCAGAGCAGTTGGCCATTTTCGAGAGACAGAGACGCTTGGAGGAAGTGCTGAGGCAGAAAAAAGAGATGGAGGCCGATGCTGTTTCAGAATCCATTTCAGACCAGGAAATGGTGGACACCATCTTTGGCTTCCTCCCCAGTATGGGTGGAGGGCAGGAAGGACAAGCACCTGTGGGATTCGAGGTTAGGGAACTGAAATAGCGATGTACATGTTGTAACATATACTGATGAGATTGAGCTTGGAGGACTAACAAAACTCCCTGGTGGCTATTACATTTGTTCATATTCCATGCCAACGTCACAGCATAATGTCTCTATCTACTTTCAGCATTTGGAGGGTAAAAGGACAGTTCCCGAGGAGGTGGACCTAGACGACCTCCCCATCGTGGAGGACGTTCCCAAAGAAGATTATGATGATCTGGACGAGTACTCCTTCTCCAAATTTGCCTCCATGTACTTCCAGGGCGCAGCCACCCCCACCCACATCCGCCAGAGGCTTAGACAGCCCCTACTCTACCACGAGGACGAAGGCGACGTCCTGGTACATCTCTTCATAACACCGCCCTCATTCATTATTCCACATTCTTCTATTCTCATTTCATAGTTGGTGTATTTCGTAAAACATGACCACGGGGTTTCCACTGTGTTATCGCTAGGCTTCGCTGACAGTATGGTGGATCATTCTGAGGTTCATGGGAGACCTCCCTGAGCCTAAGAAGCAGGTCCGAGTCCAGGGCAGCTCCAGGCAAGACCGCTTTCTTCCACAGGACCTGGTCTCCAGAAAGGACAGACGTCTCAGCCACATGGTGGGCCTGGATCAGGTGAATATCCTTATAAAGCTCAATGGCTCCAACAGTATTGCATTGTGTTGTAGACAAACGTACACTTATCATAAACGTTATATTGTCATTTCACCTATTGCTACATGTCTTTTGTAGAGGGTGCTAAGGAATAAAAAGGTCCCTGAGGAGGCACCACAAAACAGGAAGGCTTCCGTTTTCACAGACCTGCTCTCGAGAAACAGGAAGGCTTCTGCTGGGCCCAGTGAGATGGGTCAAAACCGTAAGATGTACACTGCACCAGAAGGGAACCCTCGAAACAGGAAGACGTCCATCTTCACTGACCTACTGAGTAGGAATAGAAACGCTATTCCAGAAAATGGAATCCCAGAATCCCCTTCTCAGATCAGGAAGCCCTCTGTCATCATGGAGGAGGTGAGGTGAAGCCCGCTACATTTTGACATGGCGTCTGAATGCCGCACCATACACCTTACTGCTATAGTCACTTTCCAGTCCGACCCCGTGTTGAAATGTAGCGACGGCCATTTTATGGTATTTCTCACAGTCGGAGGATCAGACCGCGGTGTCCAAACCTTTGACCATGCAGACTGTGAATGAGGAGAGTGATGTCATGATTGGAGAGGGTCCCACCCTGGACCGGCCGATGACGTCTCTTGAAAAACTCCACGTCATTGTGGGATACGCCATCGTCAGACGCGACCTCAGGTTTCAAGAATCGCGATTGTACAATTCATACATCTTCATTTCTGTTTTCGATTGCGCGGTCTAATGTGTCTGCTCGCTCCCACAGAGACGAGATTTACTGTCAGATCTGCAAGCAGCTTCAGGATAACAACAACCGCAGCAGCTTCTTCCGGGGTTGGATCCTCCTGTCCCTCTGCCTGGGCATCATCCCTCCCACCGAGCGCTTCATTAAGGTGAGCACAGCGGCTGCATTCACTGACCCAGCCTCACGAACACTATTCTGCATTCTTTGACGATTTGCTCATCCCTTTTTGTCTTTTGACTTGGCAGTACCTAAAGAGTTTCATCCGTTCTGCTCCCGGGGGTTATGCTCCCTACTGCGCTGAAAGGCTGCAGCGCACCGTAATGAACGGAGTACGCGGGGAGCCTCCAAGCTGGTTGGAGCTACAGGTACTGGGACTGACACAAGCTGATGTGGATATGCAGCAGTTCCCATGACCATTTAACAACATGGTCATTCCTTTCTGCACTTTGACAGGCAACCAAGACAAAAAAGCCCATGATTGTGTCTGTGACCCTGATGGACGGCCGGACGATTAGCCTGCCTGTTGACTCGGCATCTACCTCCAAAGAAATCTGCCAAGTCCTCTCCCACAAAGTCAAACTCACAGACACCTTTGGCTTTTCCCTCTATGTGGCCTTGTATGAAAAGGTACACAAGTGCACCATCAGCTAGACACGCATGACGGGACTTGTGTACCCATGTTCCTTTGATATTTGACCTGTAGTATCCGTTATCACACATGTCTCACACTGGCTCTTTGTACCTTTCTCCTGACCCCTTGCGCCCCATTCTCTCTCCGCACATATGGGCAACCTGCACCATCACACCTTTTTAACCCTTTACGTTGAGCCCTGTTCTCTGGCCCAAGGGCTTGGAAGGTGCAGCATGAACATCACTTCAGACGAAGAAGATTCAATGTGTTGTTTTTTTTTAAACCTTTGCCTCTCCTGAAGGTGTGGGCTCTGGGCAGCGGCCGGGAGCATGTGATGGACGCCATCTCCCAGTGTGAGCAGGAGGTGAAGAGGAAAGGTGGGCAGGAGCAGCACGCCCCATGGCGCCTCTGCTTCCGCAAGGAAATCTTCACCCCCTGGCACGACTGCAAAGACGACAGCGTCAGCACAGACCTCATCTACAAACAGATTGTCCATGGTCTGAAGTTCGGAGAGTACCAGAGCGAGAAGGTAGGTTTATGTTCGGAGTTCGTTATGCTGACGTCACGTTGAAGACGTAACAAGTACGTCTTAAAACAAGTGTTTGGTCACATTCCTGCCGTACACTGTGGCGTATTGTTCCCTTCGCCCTTCAGGAGGATGATTTTGTTCAGCTTGCGGCCAAACATTTATACATCCAGCATGGCTCAGACAGCAGTCCAGAAAATGTGAAGGAGGCTGTTCAAGACTGCGTCACCGCCTCTCTGCTGGAGGCCAAGACGGAGGCCAAATGGTTGCAAATGGTCAACACTGCACACGCTAAGGTCAGCCACGTCCCATATCAGAAGCTGTAGCGCAGAGGACAATTAAATGTCCACCATCTCAAAGGAATAAAAATGCCCTAACAAGGCCTTGGGTAGATTTGATAGTTATTTCTGTTTTTCTTCTCCAATACAAGGGTCCATATATCAGTTCAAGGCAAAAGGCAGCTGATGTGAAGGCAGAGGTGGTCGACTACGCCCGTCAGAAGTGGCCCATGTTCTTCTCCAGGTTCTTTGAGGTTGTCAAGCTGTCAGGTGAGCATCTAGTCACAGTACATGTTTCTAGCTCCTCCGTTTATGTAATTGAGAATTGAGCTCCATTACTAATGATAGTTTGAAGGTAGTAAGAGAGGCGCACCGAGGATTGTCTCTATTCTTCATTCTAAATCTTTTATGATCTTTCTATCTTCCTTCTTTTTTATCACAGCAGAATATAAAACATGCACAGCACAAACATTTCTGCACTAAAGGCTTCCTCAGCATAGTGAAGACAAACACTTTTCATTCAACCAGGCGCTGCTTTTAAATCGATGCCAGTCTGGCTCATACAGGGGTGTAAGTATTTATAGACACTATACTGGGTCCCATCAGGGCCAAAGACCAATGTATGCCTTCCCCCTTCTGGCAAAGGTTTTCTGCTGTCATATTTAGTCCATGGTGTAAAGCAAGAGCCCCTTACCTGTGGGTTGATGAGAGGACCTTTGCTAAACAGTACTGCTACGCTTAAGCTTCCCTTCCGGGCTGGCTTAAAGGATGCACGCGGCAGGAAGCGTGTCCTAACAGGAATAGATCTCATGGTGTATTGGGCTTGTTTACTCCGTTTTTAGGTCCTCCTCTGCCCAAGAGCAAGTTCATTGTGGCCATTAACTGGACTGGTATCACGTTCCTGGATGAGAAAGAGCGGAGGCTGCTGGAGCTCTCCTTTCCAGAAGTCACCGGAGTCAACACCATAAGGTACAGACATCTTTAGCACCTAGGCACAGAATCACAGGAGTAGGAGGCAGTTTTAGTCGGGTGCCCGTTTGCAATGAGGACGAATTCGGTTTGTCGGAATGGGTTGACACTAGATGTGCTTGAGTCCCGTGTCATTGATTCTCCTGCGATTCCTCCCCAGGGAGGGCAAAGCTTCTGGCCAGTCGGTGAGCCTCCTGACACTGAAAGGAGACTTCACCCTGAGTGGGGCCACGGCTGAGGACGTAGCAGAGCTGGTCCACATGTTCCTCAGTGGACTGACAGAGCGCTCCCAGTATGCTGTGGCCCTAAAGGAAGTCAACAGGCAAGGTCAGAGCACCAGGGGATGCGTTTGTGTTTTCTCGCTCACGTTGTCAGTTGAATTATTAGGCGGCCTATTGTTATTGTAGGTCTTTTTTAGTTAAGAATCACACGTACATGCTACGGGTGTGTAATATTCTGAGGATGGTGGCCCAAGTAAGAGGAATATTTGATACTCTGCTACCTGGAAAAAGTCCATCACTCACATTTCTTCATAAACTGTAAAGCGAACGAACTCTTTCGACTTTTAGAATAGTTTGTTTGTATTTCACCAAAATAAGTGTATAGCATCTTGATACATTTTACAGTTCATCAAAAACTAGGCCTACAGCACAGGAACAATATCTGATTGTAAGTTGTACTGCAAGATCTCACTTAATAAATGTCAAATCTTCATGAAAATAAATGGCACAATTTATCAGTCATGGTAGATGAAGCATGTTACATGTCAGAATCATATCTAAAAAAAAAATGAAATTTTGGTAATATGGTAGTTAATGTTATGATGCCTGCTGATTACTCATACTACTATGCTAATTGTTCATGCTAAAAGACTATGCTGATATGCTAATGTCAATGCAGCCTATTTGTATGATCTATTTGTTCCTCTAACAGTTCAAAGACGAAACTTTTGTCCCTTTTCTTCCTCATGACTAAACAGTTCATCTGTTCAAAGCCGCCATATTGCTGCTTCCGGCTATATATATTGTTATTATCATTTTTGCTATTGCTATTTGTTGTCTTGTCTTCCTCTGTAGATGACCACACATTCCTGAGCTTCAAGAAAGGAGAGCTCATTGTCATTATCAAAGATGATGAATTCTCCCTCGAACATGGCTGGATAAAGGGCAAAAACGAGCGCACAGGACAAACGGGAGCTGTCCCCACCGAGGCCATCTTAGTCCTACCCACCCTCAGCAAACCCACCAATGAGGTCATGGTATGGCGATGTCAATGGCGCGTCTTTCTTCGATGAGTTATTGATTGCTCGCTCTGAGGAGGATTAAAGATGGTGTGTCTTTATTTCAGAGCCTCCTCAACCTGTCTCCTAACCAGAGGAAGAATATCATACAGGCCACCCAGAGAGAAACAGGCACGGTGGAGAGATTGGCCCCTGTCACGTTGAAAGAATTCTCCCTTGAGTATTTCAGGTACCTGGATACAGCCTCTGTTATGTCACATACTGCACGTCTCGTGAAATCCCATTGTCACATCGAGCAACGTTGTTTGGCGGTACTGAACGCAGGGATCCCCGTCTTGTTTCCTGATCCCAGGCAGTCCACTAAGAATGTGAACCGTCAGGTGATTTCCAAGAACGTGGCTCCGGAGAGGCTGTGGGTCAACTCCAGAGAGCCCCTCAGACAACCCCTCCTCAAGAAGCTGGTGGGCAACTCTGAGCTCAGCCACAGAGCCTGCCTGGCCTTCACCGATATCCTCTCCCTACCGCCATTATACCAAACAATAGCATCTCTCAACATCGTTTCCACCAGTGCTGCTTTTGTCATTTCCGGGGTTTTATTTTTCATCGTTTATGGGGCCAGGGTGATTATTCTTCCTTGACCGTTGTATACCTATCCTGAAGTTTATGGGCGATTACCCCACCAAGCAGATGCAGAGTCCTCTTGAGCTCACTGACCAGATCTTTGGCCCAGCCACTCAAGACGAGGCACTCAGAGATGAGATCTACTGCCAGATCATGACGCAGATGACCAGCAATAACAACCGGTATGCTGACGTTGTCTGTTACACTGTCACTATAAAAATTTAACATTTTATATGACATGCTGTAATATACATTTTATGTTACATTTTATACATATATTACATTTTATATTACATTTTATACATATATTACATTTTATACATATATTACATTTTATACATATATTACATTTTATACATATATTACATTTTATATTACATTTTATATTACATTTTATATTACATTTTATATTACATTTTATACATATTTTACATTCTATACATATATTACATTATAATATTTGAGGGAGGCTCTCAGATTTAAAGGTAAACGTATATATGTCTTGTTGGTTGGAGAAAGGGCCATGGTTTGAAATTGGTGAGATAGAGGAAAAGGTATTTGGCAATCACTGCTGTCACACACAATCAGAAATACAAAATTCACATTTCTTTCCAGTGGTGATTTAGTAATATTTCTGAGGAGTCTTAACCACCTCACCATGTCTCGGCGCACAAGAGTGAAGCACAATACGCACCAAGACTCCATCAACACATCACCTGCTTTACAGTATGTGGAACAGCTTTGTCTCGAGCCTTGTCCATCTTCTGTACCACCCAGGTTCAGCATGGAACAGGGCTGGCAGCTGCTGTGGCTGTGCTGTGGCCTGTTTCCCCCCAGCCAGTCTCTTCTCAAGCACACTCAGCGCTTCCTGGAGTCGCGCCGCAGAGAGCCGCTGGCCTCGGATTGTCTGCAGCGGTTGAAGGGCTCGTTGAGGTAGCCTACAAACGTTATATGTCACCGTGCCACCATGACAACACATAGGCCTGTGTTTCGACAAAGAAGGGCGTATGAGGCGATGAGCGCGTGTTGAAAGCCGACCCTCTTCCGTGATTTCATAATATAAATGAGAGGGTTTGTGCCAACGGTGACAGGATAATTGATAGAGCAGCAAATGTCGCACATAGTAAAGCACATGGCAGCAACGGTCAAGGCATTCCTCCCCTGGCCAGCAGCCAGACACACACCACTGCCGGTGTGGTGGGAAAAGTAACTGTCACGGCTGTGGTGCCTTGTGATTCACAGCTCCCAGTGGGCAAGTGCTGTCTGACAAGGTTCAAGATTCAAGAGTTTTCTTTCACCATCTGTAACAAGTACAATGGAATGTTTAATACACAAGCAATAGGTTATAAGTTATAACACAGTGCAAAAAAGAACAAATAGTAAGTAATATAGAGCTGCTGTTATAATAAAATACTGTATGGCTAAAAAAGGCTACGGTATTGTTGTGTGTGTGTAATAGTTCAGTTCAGTCGGAGCACCGCCTGCTGGATGAAAGTGATATTTCTCCTACTGAAACTGCCTTGAGAGAAGCATACGAGACTCTTAGGTCCAGATTCACTGAGATTGCATTGCGAGGGCAATCTACGCATTTTCTTGCGCCTCAGTGTCTTGAGCTAAGGGAGTTTTGTCTTATTCACTAGGAAAACAAGCCCTGGAAAAGAGCATAGCACAAGCAAATAGCCCCCTTCATCACCAAGCACATGGTGTGGTGAGGTGTTGGTGAATTGGACACAATCTTGCTTTGCGTTTATTATGTGGCCAAAATAATACGACTGACATGTAGTTTCCGTATACATGACCATGGCTTTATTTTGTGTCCAGCGCTGTTCGGCACGCTTTTCGCTCCGCACGGTTAGCGAGCAGCATGGCATTCTGATTTGGCCATTCTGGTGATACAGCGCACGCTCTATTTTTCACCTGTAGTGAATCTGGGCCTTAGTGTCAAAATGAAGGTTCAGAGGTACATCATCGAAGAAACGGATTTGACTAAGCCTGTGCTGTCTTGGTGTAGGATGGAACCCAGGAAGCTACCACCACACCAGGTGGAGGTAGACGCCATCCAGCAGAACAGCACCCAGATCTTCCACAAGATTCACTTTCCCAATGACACAGAGGAGGTATGATAATGGAGTCTATAAGGCTAGAGAGCTTTCGTTCACGTATCTGGCAGCGGATCTCAACTCTTAACTCTACCAAGTACACTACCGGGTCAAATACACTTTCCCAGTAATGCCCTTTAAAGAAACGGTGCTCTTTAAGACGTTTGTTTACTTGACACGTTTGGCACTTCCACTGAGTTTCCATGTTGGAACAGACAACTGACCCCCATCCTCCTTCCTCAGATATTTGAGGTGGCGACCAGCACCAGGATCAGAGACCTCCTCCGGAGCATTGCAACCAAGCTCAATCTGGTTTCAGCAGATGGCTTCAGCATTTTTGTCAAAACACCTGACAAGGTTCATTTGACTTTCATGAATCACTGAGATCCTGTGACGCAAAACGTTAGAATGTGTACTCGTTCTGGTAGTAAACAATTCTGTCATTGTGTTCATTTCAGGTTCTCAGTTTGAATGACACAGACTACTTCTTTGATAGTCTGAGACAAATCACTGACTGGTCCAAGAAAGCAAAGAGGGTCAAAGACGGTAAAAACAGATCATCTAATTGGAATGCCATTGTGACTCTCGATGGTCCTATTTGCCTTCAACAATTCCCTTGTTGTGTGTGTGTGTGTGTGTGTGTGTGTGTGTGTGTGTGTGTGTGTGCGTGCGTGTGCGTCTGTGTGTGTGTGTGTGTGTGTGTGTGTACTGCAGGCGGGTCAATGAACATGCCCTATCTTGTGTACTTCATGAGGAAGTTGTGGTTCAATGTGATTCCTGGTAGAGACCCGGAGGCCGATCTGATCTTCCATTACCCTCAGGTACATTTCAATGAGGCAGCTCCACCAGTATCACACTGTTCAAGCGTGTGTTGTTAATCTACACCATGAAGCCAAATATTTACATTGTAATACCCGACATTTATATTAGTAATAAGTACCAGCACCAGAACCGAACTGACCTGTGACTTTATGATCACAGTAATCCATCAATATGCATGTATTGGTAATCATTGGAAAGATCTGTGACAAACTACATATTTTAGTTGATTTCTCTCATAAAGAGCAACTTGTTTATAAGGTCAAAATTGAGTCCTGGTTCAAAATCAGTTGAAAATCTCCGATCTAAGAGACTTATTCAAGTATCTTTATGTCTTCCAGGAGCTGCCTAAGTACCTGAGAGGATACCATGTTTGCACCAAGGAGGAAATGGTCAACATCGGGGCTCTGCTCTTCAGAGTGAAGGTGAACAATGACAAGAACCAGTTTGTCATGATTCCCAAGATGCTGAAGGAGCTGGTGCCCACTGACCAGCTCAAGGCCATGTCGGAGAATGAGTGGAAGAAGGTAAGAGAGCCTGGGACTGTAAGACTTCTGCTGTCTGTGTCATACATGTTATATGCAGTAGAATCCTCTATTGTCATATATGTCATTAATAGCAGTACAAGCACTTTACCAAACAAGAGTATTGTATCACAAAAAGGATATGAATTGTAATATTCCCTTTTTATTTATCTCCAGAATATTGTTGCCACGTATAACAAACAAGCTGGTACGACTGTTGAAGAAGCCATGGTGGCATTTCTGAAGGTGGTTTGCCGCTGGCCGACGTTTGGCTGTGCATTCTTTGAAGTGAAGGTATGAACTGGGATCAGTACGGTGCTCCAACCAGCTACCCACAGTCCTAGAGTCTGATGTGTGACCTTTGTTGCTTATCATCCTCTTAAAATAAGGCTCTCTCTCCCCCCCCCTCTCTCTCTCCCTCTCTCCCCCCCTCACACCCTGTCTTTCAACATGGCAGGCGAACTGAAAAGCCAGAATAACAGAATGCAAACTTACAGTAAACAAGACAATAACTTTATTTTTCTCCCCTTTCCAGCAAACGTCAGAGCGCAATTTCCCAGATATTGTGCGCATTACCATCAGCAAGCAAGGAGTCACAATTATCCACCCGAAAACCAAGGTTAGGTCCAAATCAATAATAGTCAATAGCAATAACTCTTCACCAGCCTGGTGGACTTGTCCTTATCTTGAACGACAATACAGATTGCAGAAGAGCGTTAACAGGCTCTTTTCTCTTATCAAGGATGTTCTGGCAACTCACCCGTTCAACCGCATCGCTAACTGGTGCAGTGGAAGCACCTACTTTCACATGACTGTTGGCAGTTTGATCAAGGGCAACAAGTTCCTGTGCGAAACGTCACTGGTAAGAAACTAAACCTGTCAAGACACGTGGGGTTTAAACGGATAAACGTGCGCACGTACAATCGATCCTCCCGTTCATGTCCGTCCTGTATTTCTGTGTGTCCGCTTGACAGGGATACAAGATGGATGACCTTATAACGTCCTATGTCAACATGTACCTCAACGAGAGGAGGGCAGTGCGAACCAGGAACCAGCGCTTCAACATCTGAGCCTGAACATGATGCCACTTGTGCCTTGATTCTGTAACTGTACCAATTAACCAACACACTGTATATGTTATGTACACACACACACACACACACACACACACACACAGAGAGAGAGAGAGGCATAGCATGAATAGTTTGTTTTGGATTTTAGAAAGTACATTCACATTATATGGGCACTGTGAGAAGTGATATTGATTTACTGTATGAAACAAAGTTGTTGTAGATTTCGTACGTTTCGTTATTTAGCCCTGACACAAGTGACACAAATTGAACTGAAGAACACTTATATATATTAAAATATTTACACGATTGTCAAGCCATTTGCTTCGGTCCTCTCACAGGTGTTGCCTAGTCAGCCTTTGCTCTTGCTGCTTTACAACCATAAAGCAGATATATCCTTAGGACATTTCTGAGTACCAAAAATGATACCGGCTTTCAGATGATTGCATTCATTGTTGAGAAATGTTTTTATTTTTCTTTGCTGCCACAATTGACAAATAAAACATTTCTCCAGCTGATTGATGCCCGTTGGTGAGTTCAGCTGCTTAAAATGGTGCGAGCATGTTGTTGTTGTTTTTTAATCCAACTCTTTCAGCAGTAGGCAGTAAAGTATTTTTTGATTAAATCATTTGTGATAGCAGGCAATTACACAAGGCGATGTTTTTGCTCCGGCGCCCACAAGATACACAACAGACACAGAGGCGAAGCTTAACACAAGTGGGGGCCGTCCCAATTAGTGGCTGGCAGTAGATTAACAGGGTAGTGATGCCAACGCTTCTCCACAGTCCTGCCTAGATAGTGGCTTCATTCAAGTCTACAGAATACCATTTGCATATGGATGTTGCAGGCCACTGGGGAGAGACAGGGACGATGTGTGCGACACACAGCTGTGATCTCCACGTATGAAAGAAATATTATCCTCCCCCGGCCAGCGGGTCTTCCCTCCACATCTGTCTGATGGCTATGTGACTGATTATTTTAGGCATTCCAATTCAGGATGGCCCCAGGAGGCAAGAAACCAACAAGGGCCTCTGTTTCCTCCATGCTCCTCCCCTCCCGCTCTTGTTTTTAACTTGCTCTCCCAAGGGGGCATGGGGGCCCTCTTTAGAACCTTTAAACAGACTGTCTACAAAGGATCATCTCTGAGACTTGAGTCATAAACTTCTCGATTAACAGCACAGTCCATCTTCTATCTAATGATGGGAGGGTAGTGTGTGTGTGTGTGTGTGTGTGGGGTGGGGGGGGTTTATTGTAAAGGCATTTGGTGCACCACTAGGCCTCGTTTCCATGGAGTCATACCCGAGGACTCATTGCAACTAAGGCACGGCATTCTTCTCTCTGCTGCTAAATGTGCGGCTTATTCTGACTCGAGCTATTGTTGAGCGCACAAGTGGCCCTCTGAGGAGAGGGGATGGAGAAGAAAGGGTGGGGTCAAGGTTCAAACGAAAGGCTCCCATTGGGATTCCCTTTCTGTTATCAAATTAGTTGAGACACAAAAAGAGCTACAGTCTCATTCTCAAGAACATCTTGACGGAGAGAAAGGGGGTTATAGGACAGCATTCCTTGTGTCAGCGCCCCGGCTCTTACACAGCTCAGCGCTGAAACTCCCCGTCTTCATTTTGCACCACGGCTGCTGCACAACTCCGCTGCTGCACCGAGTGCTGTCCACTGTTCCCCAGCAACTGAGCTGCTCCCTCACGGGCCAACCTTCCTTCAAGCAGTGCAGCAGGTGGGTAAGTCTTTTTGACGTGTTTCATTATGTGTTATTCAGCAACGTTACAGAAAGTCTGGCTCCATAACGGTGATTTACAAATGTCCTTCTATTGGGTTTATATGTTAAGGGGCACAGAATTCAACTAATGGCTGAACTGGAAGAAACTGTAAAAAAAAAAAAAAGTATTTGATAGTAGAACTTTAGGTTCTGGTAAAACCTCTCAAGTTAATTTGATAGTTATTCAATTGTGGTTATTTATCCAATAACTTTTTTAATGTTTCCGTTTTGATTGGCATGTAGACCCCAAAACATCTCTAGTTTTGAACTGGTTTTGCAAAGCGTGCAGTGATCTGTCATCTGCTTTGGGAGAGTGGATGGATGATTATCATATTGGTCAAGTGCTATTTTATCTCATAACTAAATCTCACATTCTCTTGGTTCCGCCCGGTTGTTCCTGTGACACGTTTGAACATTAGAGGACAGCACAGCTGCCACAATTTCATCACAATGACCCGCTCTGAAAAGCCCAACGGCGCTCTGCACATGTGAATGCTTGCATAGATTTCTTTACCCAGATCACTGTGATGAAGGCGTATTTTGGGGATTGTCTCTCGTTAGGATTAAGCCCCAGGGATTTTGGTATTTGTGGAAGCTTTTGCATTCAAAAGTGCTGCTCCCGGTTTGTTATCCCTGAGGGGACAGCGACCTTTTCTTTTGAGGGATTTGAGCTCCTGAATGCTGGGAGTCAGAGCAATGGGCTGAGAAATGCCCTTCCATGTGAGTCCCACAGCTCCACATGGTGCAGGATTCACACCACACACACTGAAAGGAGCCGTGCTGCTACATCTGGCTCCCTATGGGCCAGAAGTCTCTGGTCAAACAGAGCTGTGGCTTAGTTAGATAAAGGACGTTTTCAGCCTCTTCTACATTGTTTCCACAGCTTTGTAGGACAATCCTATTTGGGGCTGTAGAATGGTGCGGTGTTATCTTAAGCACGCTTTATGTTTGTTATCTGCGTTGCATATTTTGTAACCTCCCCTAATACTCCCTTCAGCTCCAACATCTGTGGGATAACAAGGTCGTTCCTTTTACACGCCTTTCAATATTGCTCTTGGATCCTCTACAAATTCAAAAGTTTTGTTTCAAGGCCCTAGTATTCTTTATACTGGCCAGTGAAGCCTTTTGGCTCTGGAATCAATTGCTTTAAGCCTTTGTAGGCCATAACAGAGTTGTTTGTGTAGCTATTGGGTTGAGACGCTGCGTGCAAGTCTATGAGGAATGCTGGAAATTGCCGTTAATATCTGGAGTGGGTGAGTGGTGACTAGTATTCTATCAATTCATGGGCTCGTTGCATCATTCCTTCAAAAACATGGACATTATTTGGATGTATGGGTATTTGAATCAATCATGTTTTTCATACAGCCCTTTTATACAAGCATGTCTCAACGGGCTTTACATTGCATCATATATACATACTACGTCATCATATGCATACTACATATACTATGTCATATACATACTACGTCATCATATGCATACTACATATACTATGTCATATACATACTACGTCATCATATGCATACTACATATACTATGTGATATACATACTACATCATATACTACATCGTGGGTATTTGAATACAGTCACAATTCTTCTTTCAAAAGTCACCAGGAATTTGTATTTAAAGGTAGATATTGAAAAACATCAGTCTGGATGGAAGAACACGGTGACAATTCAACAGAAGGGCAAAGATCTAACGTCCAGGTTTGGCTGCCTGGATAAAGAGTATCTGGGAGTCTAATATGGGTATTACGGGTCAGAATAGGGTAGTTAAGGGCTTAAGCACATTACCAACCCAGGTCCTCTGATGTCAGACTGGCAGAGTGACAAACACTTATTGTCTTTATCTACAACTGTGTGTATGTATATGTGTGTGTGTGTGTGTATGTATATGTGTGTGTGTGTGTATGGAGAGTAGTGTTGGGTGATGGGCTACTTTATTAAAAATCCAAAATCATCCCGAAGAGGAGAAAATATTCTCATTGTAATTGCATTTGTATTACCAACAGCATTTCCTAACATCTTTCCATTTCCTCCAGCCACAAGAATGGAGTCTGCTACAATAGAGCTACCCTCCCTGCTGTCCAACCAGTCGTCGGCGAGCTGTGCCGTCGTGGATAACACCGTTGAGAACATGTTGTTTGGAGTCTTCTACATCCTGGTTTTCCTCCTGGCCCTGAATGGTAACAGCCTGGCCCTCTGGATCTTCTCTCACCAGCGTGGCACCTCCTCCCCAGCGAATGTCTTCTTGCTACATCTCGCTGTGGCAGACTTGTCATATGTGATCATCCTACCACTGAGGGCCACCTACCACCTCACCGGAGGTCACTGGCCCTTCGGCGAGGTGCCTTGCAGAGTGGCAGGCTTTCTGTTCTTCGTCAACATGTATGCCAGCCTGTACTTCCTGGCATGTGTGGCAGGGGACCGCTACCTGGCTGTGGTTCATGCTGTCAGGTCGCTGAAGATTCGCCGTGCCCGCTATGCCCACATCATCAGCTTCTCTCTGTGGGCCCTAGTCACTGTTTCCATGGCGCCCCTGCTGGTCACCCGCCAGACTGCAGAGGTGGATGGCATGACAGTGTGCCTCCAACTGTACAGAGAGAAGGCTTCGCGCCATGCACTCATCTCGCTGGCTGTGGCCTTCACCCCTCCTTTCCTGGCCACCCTGTCCTGTTACCTGCTCATCATCCACAGCCTGCATCAAGGCTCCAGGCTAGAACCGGCCCTCAAGCTGAGGGCCCTGCGGACCATCGGCCTGGTCATGCTCATCTACGTGGTCTGTTTCCTGCCGTATCATGCCAGCAGGGCCACCTTCATCCTGGGCTATAGCCACCCAGGCGTCTCCTGCCAGACACGGAGAGGCCTGAGCTTAGCCAACCGCCTCACCTCCTCCCTCACGTGCCTGAACGGTGCTATGGACCCGCTGGTCTACCTCTTCGGGGCGGAGAAGTTCCGCGGCACTCTGACGCGACTGTTTTGCAGAGATAAGGCAGGGGCCTCAGGGGCCACCAGCGGAGAGTTAAAGGGAACACGTGAGAGCTCTGTGAGCGCAAAGTCCGAGTTCTGAGGAGGAGAGACTTCAACTCACCTGGAACACCACTGGTTATTTTGTCAACTTTCAATGTGTATCGCCTATAATTGTTTTGTAATTATACACCAAATATGATACGCTTGATTAGCATTAGTTCGTTTGTAAACGCAATCTTTTATCTAAACCTGCATTTTTTCAACTGCATACACAAACATGAACATATGTTCTGTGACAGTGGCTTAACGTGTCAATGTGTAACAGGCTGCCGGGAGACACCAGCTGTACCTTTACTTTGTTTCTGCTGGACAAATCATGTAATGTTTGTTTGCTTGTCTGTCTGAAGTGTTCATTGTAGATATAGTCTTTAGTCTCCAGCTTCTTCATTATTCTGTGCTATGCATTTATTGTGTCGTCCAGTGTGATATTGCACTACTGCGTGAAAAATCGATTGATCCTGTATTGCTGTGAACCAATTTTGCATCATCTGCAAATGAAGTGGTGACTGAGGCAGAAAGGTGTGATTCAGAGATTGGTCTACTGGACCTTACAGCAGAGTTGTAAATGATGCAAACGCTCTTCGAGTTGTAAATATTTCACATTTCAATTATTACCGAGAAACTGTAAACAAACCGTATTGCTAAATGCTCCACACGCTTATTTATGCACCGATGACTGAGCCACATTTCATTCTCAATGTGTTTCTTGTATTGATAATGATGCTTATCATGCAATGTGGGACTATAAAGCTATAAAGCCGTTATATAAAAATACATGTTTACTCAATGACAGATCAAATCAAATGATTTCATGTGCTCTGTATATGAGGTGTTTTCTATGCCATCACGGCAGGGGCTTCGGGAAAGTGATAACCCTATTTCAGACACAGGACAGAAACCTCCGAAGCTGCAGTGACTTCAGTGTAGTTCTCTTTTCACATCATGTGACTCAAGTTGTGGTTTGCATTTTCTTCTCTTATTTGTGCAAGATTTCCTGTCCATCACATGAACATGGCAAACCATTCTAAACTTGTATTTCCTGAGTATATGCTTCAGAGAGGAGCCCTAGTGTTCCTGATTCTTAGGCACTTGAAATAAGACTTAAGCCAGGTTTGTTTTATTCTAAGATGATCTTAGCACTATAAATGCATTTGGGAACCCGAAGAAGCTTCTTATCACTGATTTATTTTGTATTACTTCCCTTTCTTCCTTCAAGCAAACTGCGTACAAATGGATTGCCTTTTTATTGGACACTCCAGAATAAATAAATAAAAATGTTGTTTGGTAAATTATTGTTTGACTTTGCTCATTAGAATCATTAGAATTGTGTGATAAATGTTTCTACCCAGCAGCACAAAGCCTATTTTTCCTCTTACAGCTTTGTGTGATCTGTTGTATGACAGCCAGAGTGGCCCTCCTCTCAAACTTCTCAAATGAGGAAGTTCACAGTTGTGTTGGTAGCGCTTCCTTTTACTGCTTTCGCCCTGCTAACAGGAAGAGACAGAGGATGAACAAGTGAGAGAAGGGACATAAACGCACACAGAGCGAAAGATGAAAACAGCAAGGAACAAACACTGAAACGACTTCGCTTTGTTGTTGTGCTTTTTGAGAGCGGATGCAGAACTCTTGACCTCGGTGTCTTGAGTGAGAAACAGGATGCCGAGGCACCAACCTTGGTACCACGGCAACATAACTCGATCCAAAGCTGAGGATCTCCTCTCCAAAGCGGCGAGGGATGGAAGCTTCCTTCTCCGGGGCAGTGAGTCAATACAAGGCGCGTATGCCCTCTGTGTTTTGTAAGTATCTATCGACCGCACATGTAGCTGACAGTTCAGCATAATACAATTGATCAGATTCCTTGTTCCTTGTTCCAGGAACCATCACAAAATGCAACGTGAATTTAGTTTAGTATTCGGTGTGATGACTATAACATTTTTAAAATGTTGCAGCGTGCCATGATTTGTTTATTATATCATACTTTGTTTGCACGTCACATTGCAACGCTATAGGCTAGTTCCCCTTTATTTGCATGCTGTGTTTTTTGCATCAGTCAGCTTTCATTTGAGCTGCCACCCGAACAGACTGATGTTCAGATTGCATACTAAGTAGGAGACACTGAGGCCATTGAATACATCAGACAGGATGTTCCTTTACTTTACATTATATTCCAATGACAGATATTTTGATTGTATTATTCTGACAACAGATTCCAGAACTGTGTGTACACGTACAGAATCCTGCCAAATGAGGAGAAGAAGCTCTCTGTCCAGGTGGGTCAAACAATATGGCAGATGGCGCTATACAACTAACTACTAAATGGCTAAATGGCTATTTCTCACGCGCCACACCACCTCTGCTTTTGATGATCTCTATCTCTATCCTATGTCTATCAGCCCATGTGGCTGATAGGCAGCCATCTTACATGCTGCGACACCAGTGAGGATGTCATCTAATTTAAGACGATGATATGCTTGGAATAACACTTCATTGGCTGGTCGTAACATTTTTCTTGAATAAATCACAATTTGTAATTACATCAAAACAGAGTTGACGCAATGTAACAAATGTATGTAAACTGTACCGTTTCAAGTTTGTATTCAAACGATCCCTTTTTTGTCTCTGTCTCGCCGATTGGACGACTTTAGCTCATTTGGACTACTAGCAGTTTAACTGCTGTTGGCAGCGGCATTTTATTGCAAACAAAACATGTAAGCTTGGCTAAATGTGAACTGGGTTACTTTCAGAGTCTGTGAGTGCGTTCTGTATGAGCTGCGGGCGTGAGAGGGAAGTAGTTGCAGTAATTTAAAAGATAACGGCATGGAAGACCTTCTCTAGATCGGGAGATGATAAGAAGGGTTTGATTTTGGATAGAATCCGCTGATAGAAACAGCGCTGCATCTCCCTCTTGACATTTGAAGATGGGCTACCTGGTTTGCTTTGGATTAAAGCTGGTGTGGGCAACTTTGGGGAAATGAGCAAGACTTTGAAAGTACACCGCATAGAAAAGCCATTGCAGTTACAAACACACATTGTGACGCAAACGTTGGTAAAGCAAGGTTCTCTCTGCACGGGGGGGAAGAGAGCGCAGAGGCCTGGTCTTCTCTCAGACCATTCGAATTACTGATAGCTGGAAAGGTGTCGGAACATTTTTGCCACATAATACAAAAATCAAATAGCTTACTCCAGCTTGAAGTGATTTCAGGCTCGACTTGGCAGGCCTGGCTAGCTGCACTGATCTACATGATAAGATTTATAGCAATAATTTTCACCTCTGCTAATACTTTCATTATCCTTGACAACGGGGCTGTTAGCTCCAAATCAAGCTGCATAGTAGAACACGGATCTCTTCTGATTGTGTGATAGCTAGCTAGGCTGATGGGTATTGTAGGAGCTCTTGGAAACATCAGTACCTGATGGTAAAAGCTTATTTCTCAATAGACAAATTACAATTACAGTCACACAATAGATCATCGTCCTACCCAGTAGAAGACACGTACCGCACATGATACCGTTGGGCAATTATCATTATGTTGTCCGGTTGGTCAACGTACGAGAAAACTCTTCCAGAACCACGGTACCACATGACATGAGAGTTATCTGCCTGCTGTGTTTTGCTCTACAGGCATCTGAGGGTGTCCCGATCAGGTTCTTCTCTGTGTTGTCTGAGCTGGTGGAGGCCTACTATACTACCAATATGGGTCTCATCACACACCTGCAGTTCCCGGTCCAGAAGGAGGAGGAGGTAGAGGACGAGTCAGGTCAAACACCTCAACATTATCTGTACAGTGGCTATACTATGAAGCAGAATGCGTCTCTCTGTCATAGATATTGACGACAGGATCATGATCAGATGATGTGCTAAAAGCAGTTATGGTCTTTGCGCTGCAGAAACCAATAACCATCCACCGCAACTGCCACCCAGGAACTTCACAGCCACTGATGTAAAAGACGGTGACTCGAAGATCTCCGATCAGGCCTGCATGTCCTTATCAGACGCCTACCTGCAGAGGCTGCAACATGTGGACATGTCGGGGTACGGTGGCATTTTCTATACGCCTAAGAATAGCATGCAGCACACCTAGTAATAACTACCTACAGCCGGTCTATAGTGATTCATCATACGGAGGTGTTGATTGTGCACTGGCACTATACTGTAGCACCAGGGGGGGGGGGTTCTTCACTGTGATTATGGGCGCGACAGTGACGCGACGCTGTACGAAGCAACACTGAAGCACCGATAATCACACTGAAGAACATCATCAAGGCTAT
>OMOT01078153.1:0-11800 GCA_900312575.1 Acanthochaenus luetkenii
ATCCAAATGCCAAAATGGAGAGTCCGCCTGGGACTATCATCACTAAAACCTCTGTAGAACCTATATGCTTTGTTGTATTTCAATGTGCTTTGGTACAGTTGTAGTCAAGGAGTTGCTGAATAGATTCAGTGGCATCTTTCTACATGGGATCATTGCTATCATGGTGTTATCCACTGTTTAATTTAGAAAACACTTTAGGCGAGGATAAAAATCTAAATTTCTCCTTTGGTTTATCTAAGTTGGTTGTTAAATAAAAAAAGTGCTCTACTATTGGTACTAGCATATATCCAAATTCAGGTATCGGAACTGAAAAAAGTGGATGGTGCATCTCTAACAGGAATGGACTGTCTCTCTCCTAGGCATGGTGGATGTCATATTTGCTGATGTTGCCCAGCCTGACCAGACAAGGATTGTCGCTTTAAATGCTCACAACTTCCTGAAAAACGGAGGACACTTTGTAATCTCCATCAAGGTACAATGATGAACACCACACCAGGAAGTTATCCTCTAATCTTAAACACCTTTATGAAGTAAAAACGTTTTTCTTTTTGTTAAACCTGGAACATAACCAGGTTTAATGAGATGATGCAAGCCAAAAAAAGGATGGGATGGGATTTTACTAAACTGACAAGTGTGCTGATTTGTCTTGATGAATAAGTTACCTGATTTTGAAATCGGGGCCTAACCCATATCGAATGTAAGTAGTAATTGTGGAGGAAAATATTCAATTTACAATATATTTGTCCATGTTTTCTTAAGCAAGTCTGTGAAGATGGAACCCCCTTGCAAATTACTGCAGAAGTGTGATTCTCAAGCAATGAGGACTACATGGAAGGTCATTTGAGTAGGGTTGGGTCAGTGTCTGGTTTCACTGGTGTGATACGATGTAAGAGCTTACACTGGTTTGATTTCTGCACACCGACTGCAATAGCATTTGTCATTCAAAGATGATCTGGCAAATTTAAAAAGTAGCCCTTGCCTACATCAGCTATCTGCGCCGACACTAAATGTGTTTCATTGTATTGTACTGGTAATATGCAACATGAAAATATAATAAATATAATTTGCTTGCTTATAAATGGAGCTACACATTTTCTCTGAACATGAAACACTCAAAGGCTATGTGCTGCACAGCTATTTTGGCTACTGCATGCTATTCATTTAAAACACCACTGTTGCTCATGGTTAACTTTTGTCTGCCGCCCAGTGGTCAAAGTATTACTGGTGTATGCCTTTATTCGGCCATATAGCAAACTGGTTTTAAATATTTTACACCGGCCCAACCCTGCATTTGACCACTAAAACTGACCATTACTTATTTAACATGAAACCGTCATTGCTTTTTCAAGAAGCACATAGAATTCTAAAACCTACCTATGTTTGTGTTGGTTTTGCTCCTTCTCAAAGGTCTAGTATAAATGTGATGGTAACCATAAGTGGCAGAATAACTATTCTCTTTTAGAAGTGGAATATATGGAAATGTATATCTGTAACAGTACATTTTCAACACCACTACATATACTCTACATACATTGAGTTTCAGCTGAAGTGTTTTTGGTGTTTAGTTACTCACATTTAGTGTACATTTTACACCTTAACTTATGATCGACTGCACATTCAGCTGGTGCAACAGGCTGTTGGTGAATAGTTTTGATGAGTTGCTGTTGATATATATACATGATTGGTGTACAGTCAGCTACTCTGTCTTTTGCTCTAGGCTAACTGTATAGACTCCACAGCGGCTCCAGAAGCAGTGTTTGCCTCAGAAGTGAAGAAGATGAGTGCTGAAAACATGAAACCACAGGAACAACTCACGCTGGAGCCCTATGAGCGAGACCACGCTATAGTGGTGGGCATCTACAGGTAGATTAACATAAAACTAGCTCCAAAAGTGTGGTACTGTGAGCTATAGACTGCTTTGATTTTGATCGTTTCATTGGTATTGGTTGAACAACTTAACTCCTTTTGTAGACGTATTTTATCGTGTCAGTCTCTTTGCAGTATCTGTATGAGTGTTCAGCTGTGACTGCATCTGCTTTTAATTACTCTAAAGGTGTTTACTGACTGCGATTGTCACCGTCTTTTGCGTTCACTCTGTCAGACTGAGATTGGAGAGAAGTAAAATATTGATTTACAAACAAAGAATTTAAGCCGTTCCACTGTCATATTGTGCGGTTGCTTGAATGATGAGGCTGCGCCCTACGTCAGCTGACCACACACCGACCAAGTTATGTGTGACACCGAACAAAAGTGACTAGGAGGACATTATAACAGTGTATTGAAACGGCAAGCAGTGACAGGTGGTAATGTTTTGCCTCAAAGCCCAAAGAGGAGTCTCCCCTCTTTTATTGTGTCCCAATGGATTTCGGTACCTTTGTAATGCTTTTTGTTTTGAGTTGGCCATTTTATACAGCTGCCATGACATCACTGCCTACTGTGCTGAATGGTGTTGTGGCACCGGTCAAACAACACTAATATGGTACCACATTCCTGACATTGCCAGAACTTTGTCAGAGCCTAGGACTCTGTGGATTGGCTGTCCTTGTCACACTGAACGAACAATAACTGCCGACCATTGTTCACAACAAAAGATCATTCCCAGGTGTGAAGAAATGTGTGGTACGGCATTAATAGGGATCAGGGTCCGAAATTAACTTTTTAGCTCACCAGCCAAATGTCTGGTAGATAAAAAATTCTACCCGCCAAACTTTTTTTTTACCAGCCAAAAAATGTAATGTATATACACAGCCTTTTTGTGTCATGCATACATTTAATCTGCTTAATAACACATTATGGTGGTGAATAAAAACAAGGGTCAGAGCAAATTGTAAGTGAAAGTATTTTGCGTGTCTTCAGACATGACTGAATTGTTTAAATGCCTGTGCTTTATGAAGAGACAAGAAATTGCAATGCAGGTGGTGTGGACCCTGGATCTTTCATGGTCTACAATCACTTCCAATTTCATTGTTTTATTACCAATAACAAACGTGTTGTTGCAGGCTTTGTCCTTTGCGTACCGCTGACAAACAAGTCATGGATGCTGTTGTCATATCGTAGTAGAGCCAAGTCCTCTCTACTCCGGTCTTCTCAAATCTCCAGTTAGGACAATATTTCCTCTTCTCTTGTTTAACCCCATCAGATATGTCGTCGTTTTTTCTTTTTGGTGGCCCGGGTGGGCTTATGCCGGTTATGTGTCGCCACATTATGTTGTTAGCACTAGCTACGCGAGCCGCTAGTTGTCTGACAAGACTAGAGCTAACATAACATTATTTGCGCATGCGCCACCAAGCAAAAAAAAAGTAATTTAACAAGTCTTGGTCGGGTGAGTTCTGAAACGTACACGACAAATGACAAATCTACCCACATTTGGTGCTTGGCAGGTGTTAATTTCGGACCCTGATGGGGACAAAATCGCATATCCTGCAAACACCTTAAAGGGATACCTTTATGGGTGGGGGGACCATGAGGGAGTTGGACAGCATTTGCTGCATCACCAGCACCCAGCCTCAATGCTTTCTTGGACACGAATGTCCTAAAAACATTTTTCCTGTTGCCGAAGCCTAACTGGAAGAAGCAACCCAAACAGGGACCAGGAGGGCAACTTTCAAGTACCGGTAAGTCTATCTAAGGTGTTTCTAACCTAGGCTAACGCTAACCTCTACACAAATGCTATTGCAGATTTATCTATTGTTAGCTTGCTAGCTAACGCTAGATGCATTTAATCATTCTGAGGCCAGTAGCTTTCGATAATTTTTATGTAGATTCTTTATGCATTGTTAGCAAGTTGCTAGCCTAATTACATGCAGGATATATTAAGTAATCCCATATAAATCCCATAGTTCCCAGTAGACTTTCCATGTTCTCTGTACCATATGCTGGAATAACATTAGAGCTAACAGTTTTTTTTTTTCTAGACCGAACCGCCTGGCAGCTTATTGGTTGGTGTTGGAATGGGCTTTGCTTCTACACTCTCTGCAGAGGAAACTGGGTTCCTCTGCCATCCTGTCTGGTATCTGCTGTTAAGCATAGATACCCGTCTCAAGATGGCTACATCTTACTACTACTATAACACACACACCTCTTTATTCTCCCATAGCTGATACGTCAAGGCACTTTCTGTGCAAGGGCAAGCTTGTAATTTTGTTGAAATAGTTTGTTTATTCACACATACATCCACATGCGTAACTTTCCTCAGAATACTGCAGTTGAACTGCACTACGTGTATGCATGACAATATAATCTACCTGAGCTCACGAGTTGTGCACACATGTTGCTGTTTCATGTTTTCATGCAGTTGAATTGCAGTATTCTGAGAACTTACACATATGGATGTATTATTTCAGTGAATTCAATATGCAATATACAGTGAAGTTAATGTGTATAAGATGACTTGATCTCTACATGGTGGAATAAAAAAACGGCACCTATGTTGAATCTTTAATTGAATGCATAACTAATAATACTTTTTAAAAGACTCAAATAAAGCCATTAAAATGCAAAGAATCTGGGCACCCTTTCAGTTATTACTACATAGCACTTCCTTTGGTAAATGGAACATCTTCTGTACAATTAACAATGATTTGACAATTAATAAATGAAGACATTTCACAAAGCATATTGACAGAACACCCTTAGTTTTCACCATTTGTAATGATGGAAAATAAACTTCTGCGTACCATTGTTTTCTTCCTCAGGTATGTAAAAGGTGCTCTATGTACAAAATGAATAATAGACCTGAAGCTTGTTCAATACTAATGAAGCTAATGTATATTAATAAGTATTTGTCCTTTTTTCACATTTGAAAAATAAAATAAAATCAGATTCTCCTGTTAACTCCTATTCTAATTCTCCCTCTGAAAAGGACCACAGCGCCACATTCCTTAACTTACTGAAGCGACTCGTGTGCATCTGCACAGCTTGTTTGGTTCAGGCTTCTCAGCTATGTTTTGAGGTAGTGCAGGGATGGGGAGGTAGCTGCTTGGGTCCCTGTAGATCACATTGGGGTCTTCTCCACCAGTGTCTCTCTGAAGTCCGTAGTCTTGGCTTCATATACTTGTTTGACCATCCACTCACCTGACCTTTTGCTGAAGGCCTGGCCATAGCGGTGTCCTCCTTTAAAATTAATCAACATTGAACATATTGGCTTATTGGATTTAAACAAACTGATTATATGAAATATTACACAGGTCTTTCTGTGCTAAAAACAAAACTAAAATTATGTGTTTAATTATCTTGTGAACGATACCTGATGTGGTAGCTTGCTTGCGCCCCAGATTTCATTTGCAGTATATTGTGGCTCATATTTGTTTATTTTATGAACCCGCCAATTACAACCCCTGATTTTGTGCACTACCATGTGTGGAGGAGATGATGGTATGGGGGAGTGTAATGGTTCTTCCTGTGGGAACAAGAGGCAGATAAGGGTAGTTGGGTAACATGGAAAAGCTGCAGGTACCATTTGCAAATTCATGCACAAGTCCTTCTCGTCTCTTGATTTTGCTACACTAGATACTTTTTACCTTGCCGTTATAACATGACAGTAAGTATTCATACCCCTTCACTTTTTCCACACCTTATTGTGTTCTAGGCTTACAACTAACGATTATATACATTAAGGATATTGTCAAAAACATGTCACTGACATTTTGGGGTATTGTTTAGATTGATGGCAAAACTTTTAAATCAATTTTATATACAAGATCACACCCAGGTGGTGAAGTAAGCGGTGCAGCACATGAAGCACACTGATTGTTCTAAATCTCATGCTACAAATGGACACACGTCACGTATAGAATCAATAGAAATAAAGCTTACATGTCTCGTTTGGCTGAGGCCAGCTGGTCCTAGGATGCTCCAACTCAGGCTCCAGTTTCCCCTACAGCTCCGGTAGCATCATCCCCATCCGACCCCTGAGCAAAATATATGTATATTAGTTCTATATCATTTTCTTTAACAAAATCGGTAGCTGGCTAACCTTTTCTAAATGTGCTTATCTGAGTGCGGCTCCGTTACGGAGAGCTCTCATCTACGGATCTGTCGATGGTCCACCACGACATAGACGGGACGGATCCAGGTTTGAGGGTCTTTTTTCCGGCGTGCAGACCAGCATTACGGCCATTAGGTTGGATTCGTTGTACTCGTGTTTGAAATGTTGTCCGCACACTTGGACCCACTTATACTGGCTACTGTCAACTACAGCCATGCCGTATTTTGTGTTTTTAATTGCTAGTTTCCATTGTCTAAATTTTGCGCCCTGGGCAACTTATGCAGCCTGTGGCTCGAGTCAGGAATCCATGCCGGTAGTACAGCTCACCAACGTTGTATGCTTCAAAACGAAACCTAGCCATGAAACCACACCTGTCCAAAGGGAGGGGGAGGGGGAGGGGTGGTGCATCTTGGGAATTGGAGTTACTGGAGCTATTGACTTGATTTGGCAGAGCTGGATCAAAACCTCAAAATCTAGAAAAATACATTGGATTTGTTTTTTTTTTAACAATTGTTTTAATGGGATGCAACATGATATTTTAACTCTGTTTGATTTAGGGTAAAGTATTCCTTTAAGGCAGTGAGAATACATACTGTAGTTGGGGTGAATGTGAGCAAGTAAACAAGAGTGATTTATCCAAACATATTTTTAGTGGTCCTGCTACAGGACTGATCTAGAAGCTGGGATGTTTTTTGTTTCTCCCCCTCCCTAATGTTCCAGAGTTCAGTTATGGGGAGGACTGTACGATGGTACAGGTACACACCCATAGTATCTCAAACTGCTGTAGTCGGCTTTACACAAATTGTGCCTGGTCTTGACACACTTTCTCCCCTCAGACCACCTCCAAAACAGAAGAAATGAGGCCTGGAAGAAAGCTCAGGACAACTGACGATCACCACCTTACCCCTCTTCTCCACCTCTACATACCGGTCTGTCTGGATACCAGCCAAAACCCAGCCAAATTGTACCCACACTTGACTGGGTTTTTTATTTTCTTTGAGACCCTGTGACTGTTCACCAACTGCTTGGAGGGTCTTTTCTATTGCTAGGGACACTACACGAGGATGACTCTAGCCAAGAATTGGCATCATGACTTGTTTCCTGATCGATTACAGTCTTGTAATGTGTGGGGGGTTTCATTCCAGTCGGACCATCACCATTATTTAATATATATAACATGTTTGATCTGGACAAGTGATTATCAAATCCGTCTCGTCATGTGTCTTCCTCTACAACTATATCAGTACGAATTTGTTTTTTTTTCAACAGTGAATTCCAGTGTTGGAAGTGTGAGGTGTCCAGTGTTAAGTTGACATAAGAGGCCAGCGAGTCTTTCCTACCCAGAGGGGTATTTCAAGAAGCACGATAACTCATTTATCCAGAAAACTTTATCCGGTAGTTCTGGATGTTATGAATAATTTAAATGCAGCTTTGTTTTTGTCTTTTGTTGGTTTCTTGTAGCTATATTAATTAATTTTCTCATTGAGCAATGCTTGATGATTTAGGATTTTTAAAAATTGTTCATTGGGACAACAATTGTGCTTCTTGAAATACTCACCTTGGCTGTTGTAAGGTGAGGTGGTGGTCATTCTGACTGGAGCTGCTACTAATTGAAAGGGGTGGTTCATCCAATAAATGACATTCAGTGAAGTCCCATCCCTTTCTGCATCAGGACTACACTGAACGTCATTTATTGGATGCACCACCCCTTTTAATTTCTGGAGATCCCATTTCCCCCCTCCCCTATATCCGTTGTCATAATTACAGCCTTGATCTTGGTGCTGCCCTGAGTAGTTTACATCACAATTCATAGTGAAATTTATATAAACACAATCCAATAATCATAATATCCCCGAGTTATGCATCCAGACGTGAGATGGCAGCAGTTTTGATCTAGGGTCACTCATCCCCCAGCAATTCAATAGAATCTGAGTTATTTGTCTGCTCTTGGTACCTATGCTTGTTAAAACATAGTGCTAGTATGTTGTATGCATTTGTACAAGTTCATGTGGAGACCCACTAGCCGTTCCTAACCCAGTAGGTTAGGAACCTGATGCTAGTCCATTACCTGGTTTGGTGGTGAAGCAGTAAACTGAACCCAGTATGAGTGTGTACAGACTACTATGGTTACCCCCCCCTGTGTTGAGTCATTAAGTCTAAAGCAAAATGGTTTTGGATCATTTAAAACAAATTATGCTTTAAACAAGTTATGTATGCTTTGATTTAACAGAACTTTTTAAAAAAAAAATAAAGTGTAAAAACTTTTTTTTGGGTTTGTTTGTTGATGGGCCATTGAAGCTTTAACTGAATGATACATTGTATGGCTACCAAGATAATCAAAGGGGAAACCCACCCTTGACTAAAACATGCCTATTTTGACCTGCCCTCACAAAATGTACAAATCAGGATGATAATTAAGTTTCTCAAAGAGCTGAATGTCCTCCCATTAGATTTTCCAGAAATAGACTTCTTACCTCCTGTATAGTTCTTCCTGCTGTACATTTACTGGCTGACCCAGAGGGGGTGCTGCATCACTAGTGCAGGACCAGCACCTTTACTGAAGGCAGGTTGACCTGAGACCGTGACCAGCTTTCCCAGGCAGGCATCTGGAGAACTAAGACCAACTTCAGCCGTTTGTGGTGCTGGTCCTCTAGCAGTGTATGGGGAAAAAGACATGGACGAACAAAATGTTTGCACTCAAGCAAAAGAGAAAAGGAATTTGTTAAATACAGCCTCTCCATTCCTGTTTTGGTGGAGACTGGTACACAGACGTCCAATAAAGGATTAGGACATGTAAAATAGGGTGACCAAACAACCTCCAACTCGGACATGTGCTCTTTTTGGGCCTTAAGAAAATTGTCGGAGGTGGGCGTTATAAATTACTGAATGTCCTGGATTTAGCTTTGCTTGTTCCACCGACAAATACCCCCCAAAATAAAATAGTAAGTGTAACGTTACGCATAAACTATTTAAAATGTTGTCTTAATTTGTATTGCACATCGTACTTGGTAACTGAGTGGCTCTCCTTTACTCGGGTCAAAGAATGCAAAACGGGTGCCTGTTGAGTCACTGAATGGGCTTTAGTGCAATATAATTTACAAGACAATTCTTGCAAAGACTACATGCTTATTTGATGAGCAATCGGGAACTACTGAGAAAGATTAGCTCATCAGAAAACTAGATTGAATAATTTTCTTTTGGTTAAATTAACATTTGTTTTGAGGCTATTTTATTATAATTATATTAGGGATAAACGTTACGTAGCTGAATGTACTATTAATGTTGTACAGAAGATGCGTACTTTAAAAAAATATATAACGATTACAAAGCATCTTTGTAAACTTTGAGTAACTCCGAGAGGCCGAATGTCCTCTTTCTATGTAAGCAAAATGTGGTCAGCCTAATGTAAAATCTATTTCAGGGTGTTTCTTCTCTAGACCAAATCCAACTGAGTTGTATCCGAACCGTGTGCTATCTTTAACTGACTGTCCTAGTTACAGTAAATTCTTCTGAAGTGCTGCGGGGAGGGGTTTGTTTGGGCCGCCATTTTGTGGGGAAATGTCTGGAGCGCGCGGGACCGGGCTTGCCTGTTGTCGGGAGCGCGCCCTCCATGCAGCCCCTCTTTCTTCTGACCGAGATTAACGACACAGGGGCTGTCCAACACAGCGATAGTTATAGTGGTGCCTCAGAAAAATACATTTTGTTTTCCATAGCGTCTGTTTATATTTCCCAACGGCCCGTCGGCTAACCGTTGACCGACCAGCAGCAGCCTGCAGTGGGCGGACTGTTTTCCTTCAAATGACAATGGCAGCGGGTTATTAGTCAGCTAGCGTGCTAGTTAATGTTAAATTATTTCCCTTAAAAATCCTACCACAAAACTGACGATATAACGTCTAACCCAGTTGTAGCCACAAGGTTCTCTGGTCAGGAGGTGTCCATAGTTCAGGTCACTGGCTGCCATCCTGCCCTAAGCCGCGGCTAGGGCGCACTGCGCCGCTTATCAGACCCGTCCACAATCCGGAGAATAAACACATTTGACTGGAAAACCAGTCCGATCTGGATTTTATCGCAGCTAAAACGACTACAACTCTGTTTTGGGATTTCTGCGCCAGAAGAGGGACGACTGACCCGGGGAGGGGGCTCGGTTTGTGTGGAAGGAGGGAGAGAAAGGGTTTCCGAACATGGCTGCTTCGGGGAACTTGGTTCAACACGCCGCCTGAGGTAAGAACCAGTCGGCCGGGTTGGGCTACTTCATTCCGGTATGAATATGGGGCTGATGGAGCCTTGTTCGTTGCTAATTATATGAGAGATTTCGTTTTGAATCGGTGGTCACGGTGCTAGCTAGTCTATCCCTCCCCTTTCCTTCGTTCTCCGCCCCTGTTTTAGAACCCGACCACTCGTCCCCATTCCTCAGCCACTGCTGGTCAGTTAGCTATGGGCCAAGAACCAGGTCTGGAGGAAATAGATGGGTTATTGCTGAAAGATGGATAGCTGATGTTTAACACATTCGGACTGTGTCGTGGCGGCATTATAATGATGGTTTATACTGCCCTGTTTTAGCCGAGATGTTTGTTAGTTAGCCATATAGCGAGGCAATTAAGTATTGGGTTGTCATGAGTCATGATTGACGCGATCAGTGTGGGTAGCTAGGCAGGTTTCAGCAGCAGCATCATGACCTGCCTTAACACGATACCAAACGGAATGTGAGAAGATGCAGGCGGACCAAGACTGATGGATGGATAGATTAATGGATGATCGACAGGGGAGTCATGCAAGGCAGATATCTGAGGGGGCACAACTCAAAACCACTAGTTTGTAATAATAATACACTTTATTTGTATAGCACAGCCCAAAGTGCTTTTTCAGCATGTAATATATATAGTTGGCTAAACAGAGTAAACATATCAGGTAATATAATGGGTAGTCACTTGGAATAATAAAATAAAAAGTAAGTAGAAAATGCGTACTTAAACAATTCTATATATAATATAATGTAATATAGAAGCCTAAAGTGAACCACTAGGTAGCACACTTCCCATGCTCTTAGATTGAGAATAGGCTTCTAAAATGTAAGAATCTTACATTTACATAATGTATCAAACTACCGCTCTGGAAAAAATGAAGACTATCAGTTAAGCCAGCTTTGTCATGATTAAAAATGCTTTAATATGTATAAATGCAAATGTATAAAAATGTCATTGATGGCGCTCCGTCGGTTGTTAATCCAGCAAAACGCTTCCATAGTAAGCCGGCATCCACAATGGAATCACTCAGCTGGCGGAATATCTCCTGACCGGTGGTCTGGCCATGCATTGGAATCACTGTGAGCAACTCCTCCATCACTTCAAAATTGTCATCAACACCACGGACATATATTGCGAGCTGCACAGTGTCAGTGACGTCTGTGCTCTCATCAAGAGCGACTGAGTATGAATGGAAATGTTTAACTTTCTCACGCAGTTGATCGTAAATGTTACCTGACATGTCAGAAATGCGCTCTGCCACTGTGTTGGCTGAAATGCTGATGTTGCTAAACTGACCCTTTTTTTCCGGGCAGACTATACTTGCAGCCTGTTACATGCACTGTTTGATGAACTCGCCGTCTTTTAATGGCTTTCCTGCTTTAGCAATCATCTCACTCACCACGTAGCTAGCTTTGACAGCCGCATCGCTCTCTTTGCTTGCTTTCTTGAAAAAATCTTGTTGCCTCAGTAGACATGTTTTAAGTTTGGCGACCCGGTCCTCTCGCTCATCTCCCAGGTATTTTGCATACTCCTCAGCATGTCTAGTTGAGTAATGACGTCTGATGTTATA
>OMOT01078158.1:0-13616 GCA_900312575.1 Acanthochaenus luetkenii
GCCTGGTACTATCATCACTAAAACCTCTGTAGAACCTATATGCTTTGGTTGTATTTCAATGTGCTTTGGTACAGTTGTAGTCAAGGAGTTGCTGAGTAGATTCAGTGGCATCTTTCTACATGGGATCATTGCTATCATGGTGTTATCCACAGTTTAATTTAGAAAACACTTTAGGCGAGGATAAAAATCTAAATTTCTCCTTTGGTTTATCTAAGTTTACTCTGGCATACTAACAGTCAGAAGGTTACTGATACTGGGAATATATTCTACAAGTTCTTGTCTGTCCATAGATGTCAAGGTCATGCATATAGACCTGATAGATGTGGAGCTATTCTTGTTTTAGTTTGGGTACGTTAATTCAGGTGAGCATACCCTCCCAGAACCCTAGGGTGGAAGAGGTTAAAGTCTGAAACTGTATTATTACTGCACAGTATGCATTTTATTTCAATAGCTGTGTCCACTTTTACCATGTACTGTAATATGATTGTGTGCTGAATGTCCTCAATGAGGACATAAAAGTTTTTCTATTCTGTTCACCCTAACGTACATACAATTTTACAAATGTACAGTATAAGAACAGTGATGTTTTGATAGTCTATTTGAATGTTACTTCACATGCACATTTTTTGTCCTGATACTGTGTGTTGGTCACCTAAAACAACATCTCACCTGGAAAACCAGGACTGCAGTGGGAGAGAGCTTTCTCTGTTTAACAAAGTTCAATTTCCGGTTACACTGGAACAGAACGAAAATATATTGGTTCATATAACAGATGTGATGAAGGAAAATGAAAAATGCCATTGACATGCCTGTTTCAAGTTACCTTATAAATACTGTATAAAGTACAATTCTAGCCTACGAAAACTTTCCACAGTTGGGGAATGGTAGCTATGTTGATGCCACTCAATTTTCTCAATTGCTTAAAAACAACTCCTGAAACACAACATATTTTCAAAACTGTACGCATAAACCCCACAACAGTAATAGTGTTTACCGCAACACTGTTTCACCTGCAATAGACCCTCACAATGTTTAACCGTGTTTCAGAATTAAAACAGTTTTGTCAATGAATTCAACAATTACACCAAATTAAAATGTATCGTTACCAGTGCATAAACAAAGGCACACAACACGGCCAACCCTGAATGCATGTTCCTTTAGTGTTGCAGTCAAAACATCATGCCACACAAAATAATTCTCAACAACAATATTTATTTGACAAAGTTTGACAAAATATCTTTACTGTAGTAAAACCAGAACAAATACAAGCGTTTACAGTAAAGCAAAACAATTATACAGCACTGTAAATTGGAGTTGGTCAAGCTGTAATGTGTCAAAACAAAGAAAATAAACCTCAAGCTTTTTGCTGTGTCAGTGTTGTTGCAATTCCTGCTGGTTGCCGATAGAGGTCGATAGAAGTCATAGCTTAATTAATGCCACTTTACAGACAAAAAATTCAGTTGGACACACAGAGAAGTAAGCACTCTGTTCTTCCATCTTTCTGCCCTTTCCTCTTCCCCAGCTGAAGCTCTAGGCTTACCGGATCCAGCCACAGTACCCTACTCCAAGTTTCAGATGTACCCAGAGGACCTATATGTCACTGGGCTGCCAGAGGGAATCTCCTTCCGAAGGCCCAACTGTTTTGGAGCTGCCAAACTACGCAAGATCTTGGCTGTTAGCAGTCACATCCAATTTATCATCAAAAGGTGAGGGTGAAATTTAACATGTTCAGTTAACGAGGATAGTCCACTCACAAAGAAGTGAGTTTCAGAGATTCAGGCAATGTGGTGCAAGCATTATTTTTGTTTGTTTGTCTCCAGGCCCGAGCTGTTAACTGAAGAAGTAAAACAAGAGATGCCTTCCAACCCTGCCTGTGATTCAGGTACCTCCATCTTGTACCTCCAGAGAGTTTTGGCATTTATCCATAATTCATATTTACACATGGATAATTTAAAATGTACAAACATAGGGTTACAGACAATATTAACTTGTCAGTATTTGCATACAAATATATGGGATAAAGGCTTTGTGAAGTTTTTATTTTGTTGAAATAGCACATTTAGACCCAGATTCAATAAAGGTTGTGCAGGGAAGAGCATGCGCAATAGCACCAAAATGACCAAATCAGAAAGCCATGCTATTCACTAACCCTGCACAATGAAAGCTGGCTAATAGTGCTCGTCAAAAACAAAGCACCCATCATGGTCATGCATACAGTTGTGGTCAAACGTTTCAGTCTTGAGTTTCCAATCATTTGGAGCACATACCGGTACTTCTTTGTCACAAAATGTTTTTTGTATTAATTTATTATGGGTCTTCTGAAAATGTGGCCAAATCTGCTGGGTCAAAAATATACATACAGCAATGCTAATATTTGGTTAAATGTCCCTTGGCCATTTTCACCTCAATTAGGCACTTTTGGTAGCCATCCACAAGCATGTGGCAAGCTTCTGGTTGAATTGCCATTATTCAACTAGAAGCTTGGGAGGGAGAGAGAGAGACTCTTAAGTGCTCCCGGCGGTAAAGCCGGCGGTACCGCCCTCTCTACATTGAGATTGGCTTGAACACAGAAGGAGGGAGGGTGCGAGAGAAGATGAGGTTTATCACGAGTGGTTGAATGCATGAACTGCTTGATTCAATGGGGGAAAGCTATACTCAGCACTGTAGTTCAATTATGAAATAATGGCTCAAATAACTGCTCCTCTTCTCACTTTGTATTTGTATGTATTGCCCACTGATGTTTGCACTCGATTACAACAGTGCACTCCACTCATGCCCATGCTCAAATTGATAATTTGGCGATAAATGTAATTGTACATATGTACAAAAACATGTACGAAAATCCAAAGCAAATACAACAAAGGAAATGTGCTGCAAAAGAAGAAATGCGTTGCAGAATGCCAAAGCAAATACATAAACAGGTTAAAAAAATACAACAGAAAAGCACTCCAGTCAACACAACGGAAGTGCTCCAGGCCTCTAGGGGAGCACTAAGTAGAATAGGTTGATTTTCAACACGAGAGAGAGAGAAAGTGAAAGACAGTTTCAGCTATGTTGTTATGCTTGTTTAAGGGGTCCTGGTCTCGGTCACGAAATGTCCACACACAGTCTCTGCCCCTCATGTGTGATTGTGTGGCGGCATCAATCTTCATAAGAAGAGAGACAAAGGAGGTGACAGGATGCTTTCTTCCTCCTGCTGCCAAACTATACACATGTTCTCTCTCTCTCATGTCAAATATCTATCTAATCCACTTTGCGCTTCCCTAGAGACCCGGAGCGTTTCCGTTGCATTGACTGGAGCTTTTTACTTTGGCATTCAGCAGCGTGTTTCTTCTTTTGCAGCACGTTTCCATTGTTGTATTTGCTTTAGATTTTCGTATGTGGGACCTGCAAGTGTGTTTGCACCTGTCGGCCACCTTACATACGTGAAGTAAAAGACATTTGAAATCAGTTCTCTACCCGAAGCTGTTTATTTTTTTTGCAGCACTGAGGTTTTATGAACAATATTTCAGTTGTTTTATCATTGTTCCCTATTTTAGCGCTTCAAATGCAATGTGTTTTAAACAAGTAGACATCAATATTTTACATGATAGAAAGTGGTTGGAATAAAGCATGTCAAAGAAGATGTACTTCTCCACGTGTTTCATCACCATTTGCATGTTCTGATATTCAAAGAGCAAACATCTGTGTGGTGCTTTAAAATGTGCCATAGAGATTGATGACGAGTCCTTTTTTTTGTATGCTGAAAATTCCACTAACTAGAAGCTTGTAAGGTACATTTTTCAATACTATTTGCACTCCCTGCTCTTGAAATTATGAGGTGAAATCCAATTCATGTGCTATTTTTAATACAGCTAATAAAAAAGAAAGCTGCAAAGATTAACGACAGATTGCGGTGCCTTTTTATTGTGACAAAGCTTGAGTGCTGAAATTAGGAGCAGCTAGAACTTTTCCTGTATATAGCAATAAATCAAAATATAATAAAAAATTTAACAAAAGTGAAACAATAAAAACAAAAGTTGAACATGTGACCTTTTTTCCAAAGAGCTGGACGCCATGGATGCTGTAACAGTAACAGAGGATACAGCAGTGGTATCAAAGAGGCCTGGTTTCTCGGGTACGTCTTCACTTTCCATAACCACCTTCACCCACAGTAATATTCATTAAAAAAAACACGTAACAATTCTTTATATTTGATACTGTTGAAGGTTGAAACAGCATTTGGTATTACATTTACAGCGCTCGCCCTCACTGCTAATGCAGTGAACAAGGCTGCAGCAACCTCTCTTAAAGAATTGCATTATGTCAGAAGGCACATGTGGGAAGATTACATTTCAGTTTCCTTGCATAAAAATAGTTAATAAATAATCTTGACTCCAAATTGACTCCAGACTGCCTGGAGGCCAAGCTGTCCAGAATTGACCTGGCAAACACACTGCGAGAGCAAGTCCAAGATCTGTTCAACAGGAAGTACGGCGAGGCATTGGGCATCAAGTACCCCGTCCAAGTGCCTTACAAGAGGATCAAGAGTAACCCGGGTTCCGTCATCATTGAGGGCCTTCCCCCCGGCATACCCTTCAGGAAGCCCTGCACCTTTGGGTCCCAGAACCTGGAGCGGATCCTAGCGGTTGCCGACAAGATCTGCTTCACCATCACCAGGTGGGAGGGCCGGGGCCATATGATTCACTTCAACACTGGTTTCCCTCTTTATTAAGGGGAAAGAGTGGTGTACTGTTTTACGTCAGACTTGTTACTCAAACAAGTAATATATTACTCATTGCTTGTTAGTCATTTCAAAAGTAATGTTTTTACCTGTTACTCCCTTGAGCAGTAATTTGTTACACTACTCTTATTACTTTTCCGATACACCCCCAAAATTGGCAATTGCGTCCTCTTGTACCTATATAGGATAACTTTAATATTTAAAAATTTGTTGAACAAAAAGAAAGAAAGAAAAAAAGCACTGCCTCAAACAGCATTTTGTGATACTAATTTGCAGAAGTGGATCGCACATAACAACCAGCTGCAGTAGCTGGCTGCCATCATCTAACAGCACCTCATACAACTCACATCACAGCCAATGTGCTCCATACTCGTTCTTTATGATCAGAGTTTCTGGGAATTCGCTACTACTGCCAACTTTTGCACAGCTAATTTGTCAATTTTCATTGCGGTTGCTGGCGTAAACTATCAGCTGCCTAGATAGCATTAAACATTGCCTGTTCTTTGTTGCGGCTCAAAAAAAAAAGTGGTCTCCTGTAATATGTTTTCAACTATTCTGAAGTTTAGAAAATGCTTTGCCTGGCAGTTTGAAGAAAGCGGAGTAGTGTGAACACATCCAAACTCAGTTTCCTGTGCTCTGAATGATCAGAGAAACCAAATAGCGTTCATGTCCAATGTCTTGTCTTCCTTTTGCTTGATACAATCAAAGTAGACCTGGAGAAAGTCATGTTTTTAGCATTCCTCATCCAAGCTAGCTTGATGTGAGAGGATGAAGACTAATTATGAGGAAAACATGTTGGGGGATGGGGTGGGATCTAGTTTTGGGATAATTCAACTTCAATCTGATATTTAGAGGGGATGATATGAAAAGTAACAACTTCCTTTTTTGATTGGTAAATTATTATTATTTGTGAAATTTAAGTTGTAATGTGTTATACTACTCATTACTGGGAAAAGTAATACAAATTACTGTAACATATTACTAAACAACATGTTACCACCCAACATTAGGCAGGAAGTATTTCAGCTCTTAGATCTGAAGTACAGTACCTCTGCACGGATATCTTTCTAATATTTATGTTTATCAGATATGTTAAAGATAGATAACTGACTCATACCACTTTGTTCCCTGCAGACCTTTTCAAGGACTAATTCCAAAACCAGGTAAGACTAGATTTTTCTTGATACGGTTTGATTGATTTTTAAACATAATTTTGCATGGACAATCAATTGTAATGCTGTATGTCATTCATCAATTATTTTTATCAGCACCTCGACGTATCACTTTACTAAAGAAGGCCTATGCCTCGATAAGTGGTGAGTAGCAAACAATTGAATAGCATCCAGTATTTTTCTGCAGTTTCTGTATCAGGAATTATGTCATGAATCCATGTCATTAACTAATTGTCCACATCTAACAGATGACGATGACATCAACCATATGGGGGAGAAAGTAGTCCTTCGCGAGCAAGTGAAGGAACTGTTCAACAAGAAATATGGTAAGTACAAATGGATAATTTCATGAAGTATGACAGCCTCCTGGATTGTGCGATGTCTGGCTTATTTTGTGAAATGGTAACAGTTTTGAGCATTGTGAACCGATTTAACAGTTTCATCTACTCTGTTTTCGAATATTTCTTTCTCATGTGATGCATCAAACCTAAGATGTCAGTTTCACAAGTGTGTTGTGCTGAGCTGCCATTGTCATTACATTGCATTTGCCAAACTCGTGTGGATTTTTTTTAGATTAGCAATATTGTCTTGCTGCCAGGGTGATGGATCTATCCAAGCAAGTTTTGATATGAGAGTTCAAGTATGAGTTTTTGGTGGTTAAAATTGATTTGTAACATCAAGACTGAACATTAATTTTGAGGACACAGGTGTTCATCAACCATCCTAAGTTGTGTTTCTCGCTGCAGGATGGTTGTATTGGACAGTGGTATTGTTATGCTCCTCAACCTGTGGTTGGTAGATACTATTAGCTTCCATGCATTACCTAATTTTCCCCAGGCTAAGCTTCTGAAAAATAGCCCACTAAGTAGAAAGTGAAAATGTATTCTACTGCATAGCAGACATAAAATGCACACCTAGTTTGACCAAGTTTAAGCACATATTGTCATTAGAATTATGTCAATATTATACTGTATATTATACCTATTTTTTTCTTGAGGCTGTTCTACTTGCCCCTTCCCCTTGTAATAAATACAAGTTTTAAGGAAACTCAAAAAATTATGAATTATGAACAGATTACTTATTTGAAAATGTGTGTATTTTGTAGTTTATTTTTCAGAAAAACACTTCTATTAACCACTTAACTATTATACAAGTACGAAAAAAGTAATTGCATCAAATCAGGATGCTGTAAACTCTATGCTTGTGGTCTAGTAAAATATAACATACAACCCAACAGGTGTGCCTCAAAGACTGATATTGAAGGTATGTGTAGTATTAATCAATGTTACTGATCTTTTCATGTTCAGGTGAGGCTCTGGGCTTAGACCGGTCCGTCGTGGTCCCATACAAGCTAATCCGTGCCAGTCCGGAGTCTGTAGAAGTTAGTGGCCTTCCAGACGATATTCCCTTCCGAAATCCCAACAGCTATGACGTTGTCTGCCTGGAGAAGATCCTCCAAGCCAGGGATGAAATCATCATCAACATCAAGAGCCAGCTTCAGTGGGTGTTAGGCTGTGCCTGGAATGTACCGTGGCCCAAAAGAATATTCGCCACCCCTTGACTTTTTATAACACTATTTTACATCTCATTGGGAAATTAGGGTGCAGAGTTTTGCTTCAGAGTACTCAAGCACATTATGGTTCATTTATGGAGGAGATTTAAATCCAGTTCCTGAGATGACAAAGAATACATCTCCCTAAACAAGAAGTCTGAATGATATTGTACAAATGCTGAACAATATTTTGACTGAGGCATTTTAGCCATAATGAATGAATGGATGTAAATACGTTATTTACATTATGTTTGTCGTTTAAACATGAAAACATGTAGAATTTCCTTTCCTAAATTTATCTGTAGAGGTTTGATCCTGTGCTCGAACCCATTTGGGCCCATTGGGTTGAGTTGGGCTCAGGCTCTCATTTGTTTCAGCTTGATCGAGTCAGCTTTGGATTCTTTCTTTTTTTAAATGTTTGAAATTAGATAATTATATGAATTTTATTTTTGTTTGGGAATTTGTGTAGAATGCCTTGAATTGAAAAAAACGTTTGAGAATTTGTAGCATGGAACTAAAGGAGAGTGGATACTTTTCAGCAAATGTATTCAAACTTGAATCAAGCTGGGACGTTTCAGTAGACTAATGCACTTTTCTGGGAATGATGCACTGTATCTGCATGGGCTACAATATCCTGTCGGTCAATGCTATCATTTCTCTCACACAGGCCTTTTGCAGAAATCTGTACCCAAGCTTGTAACACAGGTAGGTGCTGTTAAGTTTCCTTGTGGCAATTGGAATTAGAGCACTACAACGTAATGCTGACTGTATGTACTTGAACTTAAGACCATTTGCTGTTGTTTCTTCAGAAGAAACAGAGGCCTCCACCAATCGGCGCAAGCGCAAGAGAGTCCAGGAAAACAACCGAGTACCTGTATCCTCTGACCTGGGGGTATCTACCAATCAAATTCCAGTGATGGTAGGTTTATTTATTTATTTCAATGGGGAACAGAGAGCGTCTTTCCCTTAACAAAATAAATGCACGCAATAAAGAGGTCCACAGGTGAACAAAGACAAATATTTTTGGTGCATTTTCAAAAAAGCAGAAGGAAAATCAGTGCAAGCTCAGGTACAAGAATTGCACTCATTTTGTTTCAACCTTGATAGGTGGTTTTGTAGTGGATGTCAGTCATCAGGGGCGTCAATTCACTCAACCAAAATAAAAAGATAAAAAGGAGCAATGATTCTTTGGTAAATGTAAAATTATCATACAGAGGTCACCAAACTATCAGCTTAAAGGGAACATTGGTCCTGAATGGTCCCTGTTTTTAAAGATATGTCTTCCAAATTGATTTCTGTTTGATCTTTGTTCTTCATTATAATAATAAAAACGACAAGAGTTGAAGTCAAAGTCAAACTCTGACTTCTGTTAAAATGCTACTTCTAACACCGTTAATCAAAACAGTTTATTATCCTCCTTGAAATTGATATCTATATTCACTTTTGGGTTACATACCGTATACATACTACATATAACTGGTTTATGTTTTAATATGTGCACTACCCAGCAATTTTTCAAAAACGACTTATTCAGCTAATGAAACTTTTTTTTTAAATTAAACAATATCACTGATTTTCCTCTATCATTCTTTTTTGTCTTTCTCTTCTCTCCTTCTAGCAATGGCCCATGTACATGGTGGACTACAGTGGTGTGAATGTGCAAGTTCCCGGGAAAGTCAAATACTGAAGGCAAAACCTATATCACAGCAAAGGGATACAATTAGGAGTTAGTCAAACTGATATTTATTGCTATTCCGTATCAAACCTTAACACTTTTCGAGAGTGCTATGACTACAAAATTCTCTACAGACTGAAAATAGAGACCTGACGGTTTGACGTTCTGAATGATGGCCTGAGTGTTGAGGAACAACAGAATGTATGTGGGGCAAAAGTTGTTTTTGTCTCTCCCACTGGCCCATATGGTGCTGGCAAGACAACTATCTTTCTATTAAAAGTAATAGCATTGGTTCTCACAAAGCTTGTGAAATAATGTATTTGCCCTTACATTTACAGTGTGTCCTTCCATTGAGGTCACGTTGTTGAATCCAACATGGACATATTTGGTTGCGATATATTACTGACAAAAAACCTAACAAGTCTTTCATAGCAATTTGGTTCCATATTATTCAGATATTTGTACTTTTTATTTATTATATTTATTGAAATATAACATTATGTGCAGGGATGTAAAGTACATTATTATGTAATACAACTCCTTGAGGAACTATCAAAACACTAACACATGCTACTAGCGTATGTAACCTACAGGTAACTGCCGGAATAAAATAAAACACCAACAATTAAGTGTCTTAATTGGGTGTTGGGCCAACCACAAGCCATCGGGAAGTGGAAGCAGACAAAATGGACTTGAAAGTTTGCCTTCCAGACAGGTAGAAACTACTCTCCCAGTGGTAGAAATTACCTGCAGTAACAGCAGCACTAGAATAAAGACATTCGGTAAAACCTTACACTTTTTATGTTAGCAGCACATTAACAACATGTAAAGTATCTCATTTAAAGTCAAACTGAATGTAACATGTAAAGGAAAGAATGGTATGCGTTATTCTGCGATGACCATCTCTGGACTAATGATATTTAATATGCTGTACCTTAACGCCAGTTAGGCCTTCGAAATAAAATGTGTTGCCTTGCACTTTTATTTTTGTTGGAGATTATGATTCATGTATTGTAGGACCTCGGATGTACGGGAGGTAAACTTGAGTCAAAGCTGTTCCCATCCAAATGTCAAGCGAATAATAAGCAAAATGGTGAAATGCCGCAAAAAATTAAACGCAAGCTTGGCGTGTTTACATCTTCTGGGTTGAAGCAAATAAATTTGCTTCCTGAACATGGAACAGAGCTACGTTAGAAAACATCCACCAAAAAATCAAGTCTTTCAAGAATGAATTAGTATCTGGCAAGTTGTTATTGTTCTTTAGTTAGTGTCAGTACATGTTGGTCATATTTCACGCTGTCCAAAGATGAAAACAAAGACAAAGCACCTTTTAATGCACCAACTAATGGCCATACAACCACTTTTGCTCTGGTCTACAATTGCATTCACAAACAACTACAAGTCAGGAGCCTTTTCCCACATCCAGTCAATCAAAATCAGCATGCAATGACATCACTTCCACTGTGGTACACCAGATCACTGAAGTCAGGGACTCCTTTCTCCAGGTAAGAGCGACTGACCATCAGGCTGTAAGCCCTGCTGGTGTTCATCCACTGACTGACCTTTCCAGTCATAAGCCCTTGTTTTACATTGGTCATCCATAAGTTCTACTTCCAGCTCAGGGGCCTCATTTATAAAAATGTTCTTAGATTTATACTTGAACTTAAGTCTTAAGATCATTTCTGACGGCGTGCTTACGTTCGATTCAAAAAAGACATTGAGCACAATAAACCATGCTTACGCAGGTTCTAAGATGCCCATTTGGAACTTACGCACCTGTGAGCTATAAATCTCAAATGAACTTAATTGACAGCACCTAAATGGTCTCTGAAAACTCCCTTCTAAAAGGTTTTCAATGTCTTCCAATAACACAAGGACAGCCATGGTTACTTTTTCTGATTTGACACTATAGAAAATCGCATCCTGAAAAGTTTTTAAACTGGTTTGATATCAACAAGTTGTCATTAAACGTACCGTAAGTAAAACACAATTTATAACATTTGGTAAACGGCAAGTCAACAATCAACCGAAACTTATGATCAATGATGTTGAAATAGAGAGAGTATACGAAAACACATTTTTGGGCGTGATAATTGAACATAAATTATGTTGGAAATCACACAAATATCTAAAATCATTGCAATACTAAATAAAACCAAACACATCCTGAACCAGAATTCACTATATACACTGTATTGTTCGCTCATAATTTGATACATGACTTACTGTGTGGAGGTTTGGGGAAACGCATTTAAACAAACACCAATCCCATTTTCATGCTACAGAAAAGAGCTGTACGAATTGTAAACCAAACAGATTATTATGAACCAACAAATGCACTTTTTCATTAGACTATACGCTTTAAAATTTTATGATTACTACATTTCAAAATCATACAAATAATGTACAAAGCAAATAAGTTGCTTCCACATTGTGTTCAAAGGCTGTTCCAAGCTCGAGAGAGCCACTATGAACCGGTCATTTCCTTGTTCTGTTTTCCATTACACTGACACTTTATTACTTATTATTTCTATGTACTGTATACATTCTGGAAAACTGTCAAAGAGAACCGAAATAAAATAAATACTACTACTGTTTTTATTTAAAAACGCCTTGCATCTGGCAATTAATTCCTCACACCTTTAATTGATCATTCCTATCAAATTGTTCATAAACCTAATGCAATGTTCACCACAGACTTGGACGTATATGTGTCCCAAACTGCAATACCCCTACATAACCAACAGGGAAATCACTTACGTCAAGTCTAGACTTTGCTCAGATATAAGATCATTTCCACGTCCAAGTAAGGTTTTGTAGATACCTGCTTAGACATGTTTTTCTGCTTAAGTCATACTTAAGATCAAAATTGATCATGTCAGTTTTATAAATGAGGCCCCATGTACCTAAAACCTGTGACACTCCGCTGTACACTTCAGTCCATTTTTTTAAACAAATACCCTGCAAAGTGGTCATGTTCTTTTTGCAAAAATAAATGTCTTTAAAAAGACTGGAGACAATCCTCCAACCAAACGACCCAGGTCCAAACCCCCCATGTTGGCAAGTATCCACCCTGCTGAAGTGTCCTTGAGCAAGACCCTGAATGGGCCTGTCCCATTACCTGCAGGGAGACGACAGCGGCAAAACAATCGCAGAAGTAATAATAATGTGATTTGAGAGAGGCTCTGCTGAAAACAAGTATTTATTTTCTGAGCAAAGTTGTATGAAGTTGAACTTTTGTTCAGTACTCCCTGCGTGGTATAAATGACAATTGACTCATCGTGAAATTGTGCTGGCTGCTGCAAGCAAGTGACACCAACAGATGGCTAACCTTTGTCCAAATAATTCAAACATTCTAATTTATATTGGACATATATGGACCAATAATTTATGCTACAATTATGTGTTACGATGTATTGCTTACATTGGAATGTTATTTCCCGTCATCTTGGAGAGTCTCCATTCACCGTGTGGGAAGACTGGACTGTGGACTCCTGAACGTGATGAATTGTGGGATACACTTAGCTCCAAATACCGCTCCGAAGCAGTATTAGGGTACGGGTGCATTAAGTGTGGGATAAGTGTGTGTTGGTATTTTTCAGACATGGGAGAGTCTTACACACTTACTGTGCCACGTGAACGCGTACTTCAGTACACAAAACCACAAGTGTGGGTAATGGGACACGCCCAATCCTACCAGCTCCAGGAGTGCCGTTCTGTAGCTGACCCTGACCTCTGACCCCCTGTTGGAAGGGCCAAAGTGAAAAGCGATCAGTAAATTATCACATTGTTATCATTAATGGATAGGTTCTCAGCCAGTGGGTAGTGGTTGGACGCACTGGTACACAACACTATACTGAATACATACATTCTGTCTGCCATCTTCTCTCCTGAATCATAGGTACAGTGAGAGAAAGATCTGTTACAGAAATTAAAACGTTGTGGGGGAAATGGCATATTTGTAATAAATTAATGTAGGTTAACTGCTACACAAAGCCCTTGAGTTCAAATCTGTGGAGAACGTCTAAAGCAGGGGTCTCAGACTCGCGGCCCGGGGGCCAATTGCGGCCACCGGAATGATATTTTGTGGCCCCCTGCCTGAAATGAAAGCTTGGTGTTAGTGCGGCCCGCGCGTTTTTTCTCACATGCATCTGGGCGTTTTATATTTTTTAACACTTGTGGGTTACCATAGCTCAGGCTCGTGACAACAACACGAATTAGCAATGTAACATGTTTCGGGACTGTCATCGAGTGGAGGGAAAATATATCCTGTCACCCTGTGCTATACGTTTTTTGTCACCCGCCCCAGTCATGTCTTTTTCAAAACCTGCCGTGAAGAGAAAGGTTGACGATGAGCACAGACAATTTCAGGAGAAGTGGGAGACGGAATATTTTTTTGTTGAGCACAGGGACATCCCAACGTGTCTAATATGCACGGATAAAGTTGCGGTGCACAAGGAGTATAACATCAGACGTCATTACTCAACTAGACAT